>JBAPLH010002048.1:0-16095 GCA_037897445.1 Ceriops zippeliana
CTCAAAAGGTGTGTTTTCGAACTAAAAGACAAGTCTTCCAAACTAGAAATGTTCTGAGGGATTCTTTATTTTGGAATTCAACTAATGAACATCAATAAGAAACCCTAATGAAGATCATGAACCCCATTGTTTGAATTGTATTGAATGAATTGTATAGATATGGACATTTGCTTCTTGATGAATAGAGTTGTTAATAAGGAGAAAAAAGATAATTTCATGGTTATTGCAAGAAAAAATAGTGCTTGTAACAACAAAAGGAGCATGTTAGCATAAACTGAATAGAAAGACTCATTATTTAGGAAAGACGCCACTTCACATTAGTACGAAATGAAAATTAAGATGAATGACTCCTTTGGATGATTGAACTAATCACATTTATATTTTCAATAGTGCATGGACATATTTGTTTTAATTAATATACTATGTGTAATTTAGTCATAAATGTTAATCTCATGATCATTACCTCAAAAGGTGTGTTTGGAACCAAAAGACAAGTCTTCCAAACTAGAAATGTTCTGAGGGATTCTTTATTTTGGAATTCAACTAATGAACATCAATAAGAAACCCTAATGAAGATCATGAACCCCATTGTTTGATTGCATTGAATGAATTGTATAGATATGGACATTTTCTTCTTGATGAATAGAGTTGTTAATAAGGAGAAAAAAGATAATTTCACGGTTAGTGCAAGAAAAATGGTGCTTGTAACAACAAAAGGAGCATGTTAGCATAAACTGAATAGAAAGACTCATTATTTAGGAAATACGCCACTTGACAATTAGTACGAAATGCAAATTAAGATGAATGACTCCTTTGGATGATTGAACTAATCACATTTATATTTTCAATAGTGCATGGACATATTTGTTTTAATTAATATACTATGTAATTTAGTCATAAATGTTAATCTCATGATCATTACCTCAAAAGGTGTGTTTGGAACCAAAAGACAAGTCTTCCAAAGTAGAAATGTTCTGAGGGATTCTTTATTTTGGAATTCAACCAATTAACATCAATAAGAAACCCTAATGAAGATCATGAACCCCATTGTTTGATTGTATTGAATGAATTGTATAGATATGGACATTTTCTTCTTGATGAATAGAGTTGTTAATAACGAGGCGAAAGATAATTTCACGGTTATTGCAAGAAAAATAGTGCTTGTAACAACAAAAGGAGCATGTTAGCATAAAGTGAATAGAAAGACTCATTATTTAGGAAATATGCCACTTCACATTAGTACGAAATGCAAATTAAGATGAATGACTCCTTTGGGTGATTGAACTAAATACATTTATATGTTCAATAGTGCATGGATATATTTGTTTTAATTAATATACTATGTAATTTAGTCATAAATGTTAATCTCATGATCATTATGTCAAAAGGTGTGTTTGGAACCAAAAGACAAGTCTTCCAAACTAGAAATGTTCTGAGGGATTCTTTATTTTGAAATTCATCCAATAAACATCAATAAGAAACGCGAATGAAGATCATGAACGCCATTGTTTGATTGTATTGAATGAATTGTGTAGATAGGGACATTTTCTTCTTGATGAATAGAGTTGTTAATAAGGAGAAAAAAGATAATTTCACGGTTATTGCAAGAAAAATAGTGCTTGTAACAACAAAAGGAGCATGTTAGCTTAAAGTGAATAGAAAGACTCATTATTTAGGAAATACGCCAACTCACATTAGTACGAAATGCAAATTAAGATGAATGACTCCTTTGGGTGATTGAACTAAACACATTTATATTTGAAATAGTGCATGGACATATTTGTTTTAATTTAATATACTATGTAATTTAGTCATAAATGTTAATCTCATGATCATTATCTCAAAAGGTGTGTTTGGAACCAAAAGACAAGTCTTCCAAAGTAGAAATGTTCTGAGGGATTCTTTATTTTGGAATTCAACTAATTAACATCAATAAGAAACCCTAATGAAGATCATGAACCCCATTGTTTGATTGTATTGAATGAATTGTATAGATATGGACATTTTCTTCTTGATGAATAGAGTTGTTAATAAGGAGAAAAAAGATAATTTCACGGTTATTGCAAGAAAAATAGTGCTTGTAACAACAAAAGGAGCATGTTAGCATAAAGTGAATAGAAAGACTCATTATTTAGGAAATACGCCACTTCACATTAGTACGAAATGCAAATTAAGATTAATGACTCCTTTGGGTGATTGAACTAAACACATTTATATTTGAAATAGTGCATGGACATATTTGTTTTAATTAATATACTATGTAATTTAGTCATAAATGTTAATCTCATGATCATTATCTCAAAAGGTGTGTTTGGAACCAAAAGACAAGTCTTCCAAACTAGAAATGTTCTGAGGGATTCTTTATTTTGGAATTCAACTAATGAACATCAATAAGAAACCCTAATGAAGATCATGAACCCCATTGTTTGATTGTATTGAATGAATTGTATAGATATGGACATTTTCTTCTTGATGAATAGAGTTGTTAATAAAGGAGAAAAAAGATAATTTCACGGTTATTGCAAGAAAAATAGTGCTTGTAACAACAAAAAGGAGCATGTTAGCTTAAAGTGAATAGAAAGACTCATTATTTAGGAAATAAGCCACTTCACATTAGTACGAAATGCAAATTAAGATGAATGACTCCTTTGGATGATTGAACTAAACACATTTATATTTGAAATAGTGCATGGACATATTTGTTTTAATTAATATACTATGTAATTTAGTCATAAATGTTAATCTCATGATCATTACCTCAAAAGGTGTGTTTGGAACCAAAAGACAAGTCTTCCAAACTAGAAATGTTCTGAGGGATTCTTTATTTTGGAAATTCAACTAATGAACATCAATAAGAAACCCTAATGAAGATCATGAACCCCATTGTTTGATTGTATTGAATGAATTGTATAGATATGGACATTTTCTTCTTGATGAATAGAGTTGCTTAATAAGGAGAAAAAAGATAATTTCACGGTTATTGCAAGAAAAATAGTGCTTGTAACAACAAAAGGAGCATGTTAGCTTAAAGTGAATAGAAAGACTCATTATTTAGGAAATACGCCACTTCACATTAGTACGAAATGCAAATTAAGATGAATGACTCCCTTTGGTTGATTGAACTAAAAACACATTATATATTTGAAATAGTGCATGGACATATTTGTTTTAATTAATATACTATGTAATTTAGTCATAAATGTTAATCTCATGATCATTATCTCAAAAGGTGTGTTTGGAACCAAAAGACAAGTCTTCCAAACTAGAAATGTTCTGAGGGATTCTTTATTTTGGAATTCAACTAATGAACATCAATAAGAAACCCTAATGAAGATCATGAACCCCATTGTTTGATTGTATTGAATGAATTGTATAGATATGGACATTTTCTTCTTGATGAATAGAGTTGTTAATAAGGAGAAAAAAGATAATTTCATGATTATTGCAAGAAAAATAGTGCTTGTAACAACAAAAGGAGCATGTTAGCATAAAGTGAATAGAAAGACTCATTATTTAGGAAATACGCCACTTCACATTAGTACGAAATGCAAATTAAGATGAATGACTCCTTTGGATGATTGAACTAAACACATTTATATTTTCAATAGTGCATGGACATATTTGTTTTAATTAATATACTATGTAATTTAGTCATAAATGTTAATCTCATGATCATTACCTCAAAAGGTGTGTTTGGAACCAAAAGACAAGTCTTCCAAACTAGAAATGTTCTGAGGGATTCTTTATTTTGGAATTCAACTAATGAACATCAATAAGAAACCCTAATGAAGATCATGAACCCCATTGTTTGATTGTATTGAATGAATTGTATAGATATGGACATTTTCCTCTTGATGAATTGAGTTGTTAATAAGGAGAAAAAAAGATAATTTCACGGTTATTGCAAGAAAAATAGTGCTTGTAACAACAAAAGGAGCATGTTAGCATAAAGTGAATAGAAAGACTCATTATTTAGGAAATACGCCACTTCACATTAGTACGAAATGCAAATTAAGATGAATGACTCCTTTGGATGATTGAACTAAACACATTTATATTTTCAATAGTGCATGGACATATTTGTTTTAATTAATATACTATGTAATTTAGTCATAAATGTTAATCTCATGATCATTACCTCAAAAGGTGTGTTTGGAACTAAAAGACAAGTCTTCCAAACTAGAAATGTTCTGAGGGATTCTTTATTTTGAAATTCAAAACATAAACATCAATAAGAAACCCTAATGAAGATCATGAACCCCATTGTTTGATTGTATTGAATGAATTGTATAGATATGGACATTTTCTTCTTGATGAATAGAGTTGTTAATAAGGAGAAAAAAGATAATTTCGTGGTTATTGCAAGAAAAATAGTGCCTATAACAACAAAAGGAGCATGTTAGCATAAAGTGAATAGAAAGACTCATTATTTAGGAAATACGCCACTTCACATTAGTACGAAATGCAAATTAAGATGAATGACTCCTTTGGGTGATTGAACTAAACACATTTATATTTGAAATAGTGCATGGACATATTTGTTTTAATTAATATACTATGTAATTTAGTCATAAATGTTAATCTCATGATCATTACCTCAAAAGGTGTGTTTGGAACCAAAAGACAAGTCTTCCAAAGTAGAAATGTTCTGAGGGATTCTTTATTTTGGAATTCAACCAATTAACATCAATAAGAAACCCTAATGAAGATCATGAACCCCATTGTTTGATTGTATTGAATGAATTGTATAGATATGGACATTTTCTTCTTGATGAATAGAGTTGTTAATAAAGAGGCGAAAGATAATTTCACGGTTATTGCAAGAAAAATAGTGCTTGTAACAACAAAAGGAGCATGTTAGCATAAAGTGAATAGAAAGACTCATTATTTAGGAAATATGCCACTTCACATTAGTACGAAATGCAAATTAAGATGAATGACTCCTTTGGGTGATTGAACTAAATACATTTATATGTTCAAATAGTGCATGGATATATTTGTTTTAATTAATATACTATGTAATTTAGTCATAAATGTTAATCTCATGATCATTATGTCAAAAGGTGTGTTTGGAAACAAAAGACAAGTCATCCAAACTAGAAATGTTCTGAGGGATTCTTTATTTTGAAATTCATCCAATAAACATCAATAAGAAACGCGAATGAAGATCATGAACGCCATTGTTTGATTGTATTGAATGAATTGTGTAGATAGGGACATTTTCTTCTTGATGAATAGAGTTGTTAATAAGGAGAAAAAAGATAATTTCATGGTTAGTGCAAGAGAAATGGTGCTTGTAACAACAAAAGGAGCATGTTAGCTTAAAGTGAATAGAAAGACTCATTATTTAGGAAATACGCCAACTCACATTAGTACGAAATGCAAATAAAGATTAATGACTCCTTTGGGTGATTGAACTAAACACATTTATATTTGAAATAGTGCATGGACATATTTGTTTTAATTAATATACTATGTAATTTAGTCATAAATGTTAATCTCATGATCAATACCTCAAAAGGCGTGTTTGGAACCAAAAGACAAGTCTTCCAAAGTAGAAATGTTCTGAGGGATTCTTTATTTTGGAATTCAACCAATTAACATCAATAAGAAACCCTAATGAAGATCATGAACCCCATTGTTTGATTGTATTGAATGAATTGTATAGATATGGACATTTTCTTCTTGATGAATAGAGTTGTTAATAAGGAGAAAAAAGATAATTTCACGGTTAGTGCAAGAAAAATGGTGCTTGTAACAACAAAAGGAGCATGTTAGCTTAAAGTGAATAGAAACACTCATTATTTAGGAAATACGCCACTTCACATTAGTACGAAATGCAAATTAAGATGAATGACTCCTTTGGTTGATTGAACTAAACACATTTATATTTGAAATAGTGCATGGAACATATATGTTTTAAATTAATATACTATGTAATTTAGTCATAAATGTTAATGTCATGATCATTATCTCAAAAGGTGTGTTTGGAACTAAAAGAGAAGTCTTCCAAACTAGAAATGTTCTGAGGGATTCTTTATTATGGAATTCAACTAATGAACATCAATAAGAAACCCTAATGAAGATCATGAACCCCATTGTTTGATTGTATTGAATGAATTGTATAGATATGGACATTTTCTTCTTGATGAATAGAGTTGTTAATAAGGAGAAAAAAGATAATTTCACGGTTATTGCAAGAAAAATAGTGCTTGTAACAACAAAAGGAGCATGTTAGCATAAACTGAATAGAAAGACTCATTATTTAGGAAAGACGCCACTTCACATTAGTACGAAATGAAAATTAAGATGAATGACTCCTTTGGATGATTGAACTAATCACATTTATATTTTCAATAGTGCATGGACATATTTGTTTTAATTAATATACTATGTAATTTAGTCATAAATGTTAATCTCATGATCATTACCTCAAAAGGTGTGTTTGGAACCAAAAGACAAGTCTTCCAAACTAGAAATGTTCTGAGGGGATTCTTTATTTTGAAATTCAAAACATGAAAACATCAATAAGAAACCCTAATGAAGATCATGAACCCCATTGTTTGATTGTATTGAATGAATTGTATAGATATGGACATTTTCTTCTTGATGAATAGAGTTGTTAATAAGGAGAAAAAAGATAATTTCACGGTTAGTGCAAGAAAAATAGTGCTTGTAACAACAAAAGGAGCATGTTAGCATAAAGTGAATAGAAAGACTCATTATTTAGGAAATACGCCACTTCACATTAGTACGAAATGCAAATTAAGATGAATGACTCCTTTGGATGATTGAACTAAACACATTTATATTTTCAATAGTGCATGGACATATTTGTTTTAATTAATATACTATGTAATTTAGTCATAAATGTTAATCTCATGATCATTACCTCAAAAGGTGTGTTTGGAACCAAAAGACAAGTCTTCCAAAGTAGAAATGTTCTGAGGGATTCTTTATTTTGGAATTCAACCAATTAACATCAATAAGAAACCCTAATGAAGATCATGAACCCCATTGTTTGATTGTATTGAATGAATTGTATAGATGTGGACATTTTCTTCTTGATGAATAGAGTTGTTAATAAAGAGGCGAAAGATAATTTCACGGTTATTGCAAGAAAAATAGTGCTTGTAACAACAAAAGGAGCATGTTAGCATAAAGTGAATAGAAAGACTCATTATTTAGGAAATATGCCACTTCACATTAGTACGAAATGCAAATTAAGATGAATGACTCCTTTGGGTGATTGAACTAAATACATTTATATGTTCAATAGTGCATGGATATATTTGTTTTAATTAATATACTATGTAATTTAGTCATAAATGTTAATCTCATGATCATTATGTCAAAAGGTGTGTTTGGAAACAAAAGACAAGTCATCCAAACTAGAAATGTTCTGAGGGATTCTTTATTTTGAAATTCATCCAATAAACATCAATAAGAAACGCGAATGAAGATCATGAACGCCATTGTTTGATTGTATTGAATGAATTGTGTAGATAGGGACATTTTCTTCTTGATGAATAGAGTTGTTAATAAGGAGAAAAAAGATAATTTCACGGTTATTGCAAGAAAAATAGTGCTTGTAACAACAAAAGGAGCATGTTAGCTTAAAGTGAATAGAAAGACTCATTATTTAGGAAATACGCCAACTCACATTAGTACGAAATGCAAATAAAGATTAATGACTCCTTTGGGTGATTGAACTAAACACATTTATATTTGAAATAGTGCATGGACATATTTGTTTTAATTAATATACTATGTAATTTAGTCATAAATGCTAATCTCATGATCATTACCTCAAAAGGTGTGTTTGGAACCAAAAGGCAAGTCTTCCAAACTAGAAATGTTCTGAGGGATTCTTTATTTTGGAATTCAACTAATGAACATCAATAAGAAACCCTAATGAAGATCATGAACCCCATTGTTTGATTGCATTGAATGAATTGTATAGATATGGACATTTTCTTCTAGATGAATAGAGTTGTTAATAAGGAGAAAAAAGATAATTTCACGGTTAGTGTAAGAAAAATGGTGCTTGTAACAACAAAAGGAGCATGTTAGCTTAAAGTGAATAGAAACACTCATTATTTAGGAAATACGCCACTTCACATTAGTACGAAATGCAAATTAAGATGAATGACTCCTTTGGTCGATTGAACTAAACACATTTATATTTGAAATAGTGCATGGACATATATGTTTTAATTAATATACTATGTAATTTAGTCATAAATGTTAATGTCATGATCATTATCTCAAAAGGTGTGTTTGGAACTAAAAGAAAAGTCTTCCAAACTAGAAATGTTCTGAGGGATTCTTTATTTTGGAATTCAACTAATGAACATCAATAAGAAACCCTAATGAAGATCATGAACCCCATTGTTTAATTGTATTGAATGAATTGTATAGATATGGACATTTTCTTCTTGATGAATAGAGTTGTTAATAAGGAGAAAAAAGATAATGTCACGGTTATTGCAAGAAAAATAGTGCTTGTAACAACAAAAGGAGCATGTTAGCTTAAAGTGAATAGAAAGACTCATTATTTAGGAAGTACTCCACTTCACATCAGTACGAAATGCAAATTAAGATGAATGACTCCTTTGGTTGATTGAACTAAACACATTTATATTTGAAATAGTGCATGGACATATTTGTTTTAATTAATATACTATGTAAGTTAGTCATAAATCTTAATCTCATGATCATTACCTCAAAAGGTGTGTTTGGAACCAAAAGACAAGTCTTCCAAACTAGGAATGTTCTGAGGCATTCGTTAATTTGGAATTCAACTAATGAACATCAATAAGAAACCCTAATGAAGATCATGAACCCCATTGTTTGATTGCATTGAATGAATTGTATAGATATGGACATTTTCTTCTTGATGAATAGAGTGCTTAATAAGGAGAAAAAAGATTATTTCACGGTTATTGCAAGAAAAATAGTGCTTGTAACAACTAAAGGAGCATGTTAGCTTAAAGTGAATAGAAAGACTCATTATTTAGGAAATACGCCACTTCACATTAGTACGAAATGCAAATTAAGATGAATAACTCCTTTGGTTGATTGAACTAAACACATTTATATTTGGAATAGTGCATGGACATATTTGTTTTAATTAATATACTATGTAATTTAGTCATAAATGTTAATCTCATGACCATTATCTCAAAAGGTGTGTTTCGAACTAAAAGACAAGTCTTCCAAACTAGAAATGTTCTGAGGGATTCTTTATTTTGGAATTCAACTAATGAACATCAATAAGAAACCCTAATGAAGATCATGAACCCCATTGTTTGATTGTATTGAATGAATTGTATAGATATGGACATTTGCTTCTTGATGAATAGAGTTGTTAATAAGGAGAAAAAAGATAATTTCATGGTTATTGCAAGAAAAATAGTGCTTGTAACAACAAAAGGAGCATGTTAGCATAAACTGAATAGAAAGACTCATTATTTAGGAAAGACGCCACTTCACATTAGTACGAAATGAAAATTAAGATGAATGACTCCTTTGGATGATTGAACTAATCACATTTATATTTTCAATAGTGCATGGACATATTTGTTTTAATTAATATACTATGTAATTTAGTCATAAATGTTAATCTCATGATCATTACCTCAAAAGGTGTGTTTGGAACCAAAAGACAAGTCTTCCAAACTAGAAATGTTCTGAGGGATTCTTTATTTTGGAATTCAACTAATGAACATCAATAAGAAACCCTAATGAAGATCATGAACCCCATTGTTTGATTGCATTGAACGAATTGTATAGATATGGACATTTTCTTCTTGATGAATAGAGTTGTTAATAAGGAGAAAAAAGATAATTTCACGGTTAGTGCAAGAAAAATGGTGCTTGTAACAACAAAAGGAGCATGTTAGCATAAACTGAATAGAAAGACTCATTATTTAGGAAATACGCCACTTGACATTAGTACGAAATGCAAATTAAGATGAATGACTCCTTTGGATGATTGAACTAATCACATTTATATTTTCAATAGTGCATGGACATATTTTTTTTAATTAATATACTATGTAATTTAGTCATAAATGTTAATCTCATGATCATTACCTCAAAAGGTGTGTTTGGAACCAAAAGACAAGTCTTCCAAACTAGAAATGTTCTGAGGGATTCTTTATTTTGGAATTCAAAACAATAAACATCAATAAGAAACCCTAATGAAGATCATGAACCCCATTGTTTGATTGTATTGAATGAATTGTATAGATATGGACATTTTCTTCTTGATGAATAGAGTTGTTAATAAGGAGAAAAAAGATAATTTCACGGTTATTGCAAGAAAAATAGTGCTTGTAACAACAAAAGGAGCATGTTAGCATAAAGTGAATAGAAAGACTCATTATTTAGGAAATACGCCACTTCACATTAGTACGAAATGCAAATTAAGATTAATGACTCCTTTGGGTGATTGAACTAAACACATTTATATTTTCAATAGTGCATGGATATATTTGTTTTTAATTAATATACTATGTAATTTAGTCATAAATGTTAATCTCATGATCATTACCTCAAAAGGTGTGTTTGGAAACCAAAAGACAAGTCTTCCAAACTAGAAATGTTCTGAGGGATTCTTTATTTTGGAATTCAACCAATTAAACATCAATAAGAAACCCTAATGAAGATCATGAACCCCATTGTTTGATTGTATTGAATGAATTGTATAGATGTGGACATTTTCTTCTTGATGAATAGAGTTGTTAATAAGGAGAAAAAAGATAATTTCACGGTTATTGCAAGAAAAATAGTGCTTGTAACAACAAAAGGAGCATGTTAGCATAAAGTGAATAGAAAGACTCATTATTTAGGAAAATACGCCACTTCACATTAGTACGAAATGCAAATTAAGATGAATGACTCCTTTGGGTGATTGAACTAAACACATTTATATTTTCAATAGTGCATGGACATATTTGTTTTTAATTAATATACTATGTAATTTAGTCATAAATGTTAATCTCATGATCATTACCTCAAAAGGTGTGTTTGGAACCAAAAGACAAGTCTTCCAAACTAGAAATGTTCTGAGGGATTCTTTATTTTGGAATTCAACTAATGAACATCAATAAGAAACCCTAATGAAGATCATGAACCCCATTGTTTGATTGTATTGAATGAATTGTATAGATATGGACATTTTCTTCTTGATGAATAGAGTTGTTAATAAGGAGAAAAAAGATAATTTCACGGTTATTGCAAGAAAAATAGTGCTTGTAACAACAAAAGGAGCATGTTAGCATAAAGTGAATAGAAAGACTCATTATTTAGGAAATACGCCACTTCACATTAGTACGAAATGCAAATTAAGATTAATGACTCCTTTGGGTGATTGAACTAAACACATTTATATTTGAAATAGTGCATGGACATATTTGTTTTAATTAATATACTATGTAATTTAGTAGTCATAAATGTTAATCTCATGATCATTACCTCAAAAGGTGTGTTTGGAACCAAAAGGCAAGTCTTCCAAACTAGAAATGTTCTGAGGGATTCTTTATTTTGGAATTCAACTAATGAACATCAATAAGAAACCCTAATGAAGATCATGAACCCCATTGTTTTGATTGTATTGAATGAATTGTATAGATATGGACATTTTCTTCTTGATGAATAGAGTTGTTAATAAGGAGAAAAAAGATAATTTCACGGTTTATTGCAAGAAAAATAGTGCTTGTAACAACAAAAGGAGCATGTTAGCTTAAAGTGAATAGAAAGACTCATTATTTAGGAAATACGCCACTTCACATTAGTACGAAATGCAAATTAAGATGAATGACTCCTTTGGTTGATTGAACTAAACACATTTATATTTGAAATAGTGCATGGACATATTTGTTTTAATTAATATACTATGTAATTTAGTCATAAATGTTAATCTCATGATCATTATCTCAAAAGGTGTGTTTGGAACTAAAAGACAAGTCTTCCAAACTAGAAATGTTCTGAGGGATTCTTTATTTTGGAATTCAACTAATGAACATCAATAAGAAACCCTAATGAAGATCATGAACCCCATTGTTTGATTGTATTGAATGAATTGTATAGATATGGACATTTTCTTCTTGATGAATAGAGTTGTTAATAAGGAGAAAAAAGATAATTTCACGGTTATTGCAAGAAAAATAGTGCTTGTAACAACAAAAGGAGCATGTTAGCTTAAAGTGAATAGAAAGACTCATTATTTAGGAAATACGCCACTTCACATTAGTACGAAATGCAAATTAAGATGAATGACTCCTTTGGTTGATTGAACTAAACACATTTATATTTGAAATAGTGCATGGACATATTTGTTTTAATTAATATACTATGTAATTTAGTCATAAATGTTAATCTCATGATCATTATCTCAAAAGGTGTGTTTGGAACTAAAAGACAAGTCTTCCAAACTAGAAATGTTCTGAGGGATTCTTTATTTTGGAATTCAACTAATGAACATCAATAAGAAACCCTAATGAAGATCATGAACCCCATTGTTTGATTGTATTGAATGAATTGTATAGATATGGACATTTTCTTCTTGATGAATAGAGTTGTTTAATAAGGAGAAAAAAAGATAATTTCACGGTTATTGCAAGAAAAATAGTGCTTGTAACAACAAAAGGAGCATGTTAGCATAAAGTGAATAGAAAGACTCATTATTTAGGAAATACGCCACTTCACATTAGTACGAAATGCAAATTAAGATGAATGACTCCTTTGGGTGATTGAACTAAACACATTTATATTTTCAATAGTGCATGAACATATTTGTTTTAATTAATATACTATGTAATTTAGTCATAAATGTTAATCTCATGATCATTACCTCAAAAGGTGTGTTTGGGAACCAAAAGACAAGTCTTCCAAACTAGAAATGTTCTGAGGGATTCTTTATTTTGGAATTCAACTAATGAACATCAATAAGAAACCCTAATGAAGATCATGAACCCCATTGTTTGATTGTATTGAATGAATTGTATAGATATGGACATTTTCTTCTTGATGAATAGAGTTGTTAATAAGGAGAAAAAAGATAATTTCACGGTTATTGCAAGAAAAATAGTGCTTGTAACAACAAAAGGAGAGCATGTTAGCATAAACTGAATAGAAAGACTCATTATTTAGGAAATACGCCACTTCACATTAGTACGAAATGCAAATTAAGATGAATGACTCCTTTGGATGATTGAACTAATCACATTTATATTTTCAATAGTGCATGGACATATTTTTTTTAATTAATATACTATGTAATTTAGTCATAAATGTTAATCTCATGATCATTACCTCAAAAGGTGTGTGTTTGGAACTAAAAGACAAGTCTTCCAAACTAGAAATGTTCTGAGGGATTCTTTATTTTGGAAATTCAAAAACATAAAACATCAATAAGAAACAGTAATGAAGATCATGAACCCCATTGTTTGATTGTATTGAATGAATTGTATAGATATGGACATTTTCTTCTTGATGAATAGAGTTGTTAATAAGGAGAAAAAAGATAATTTCGTGGTTATTGCAAGAAAAATAGTGCCTATAACAACAAAAGGAGCATGTTAGCATAAAGTGAATAGAAAGACTCATTATTTAGGAAATACGCCACTTCACATTAGTACGAAATGCAAATTAAGATGAATGACTCCTTTGGGTGATTGAACTAAACACATTTATATTTTCAATAGTGCATGGACATATTTGTTTTAATTAATATACTATGTAATTTAGTCATAAATGTTAATCTCATGATCAATACCTCAAAAGGTGTGTTTGGAACCAAAAGACAAGTCTTCCAAAGTAGAAATGTTATGAGGGATTCTTTATTTTGGAATTCAACCAATTAACATCAATAAGAAACCCTAATGAAGATCATGAACCCCATTGTTTGATTGTATTGAATGAATTGTATAGATGTGGACATTTTCTTCTTGATGAATAGAGTTGTTAATAAAGAGGCGAAAGATAATTTCACGGTTATTGCAAGAAAAATAGTGCTTGTAACAACAAAAGGAGCATGTTAGCATAAAGTGAATAGAAAGACTCATTATTTAGGAAATATGCCACTTCACATTAGTACGAAATGCAAATTAAGATGAATGACTCCTTTGGGTGATTGAACTAAATACATTTATATGTTCAATAGTGCATGGATATATTTGTTTTAATTAATATACTATGTAATTTAGTCATAAATGTTAATCTCATGATCATTATGTCAAAAGGTGTGTTTTGGAAACAAAAAAGACAAGTCATCCAAACTAGAAATGTTCTGAGGGATTCTTTATTTTGAAATTCATCCAATAAACATCAATAAGAAACGCGAATGAAGATCATGAACGCCATTGTTTGATTGTATTGAATGAATTGTGTAGATAGGGACATTTTCTTCTTGATGAATAGAGTTGTTAATAAGGAGAAAAAAGATAATTTCACGGTTATTGCAAGAAAAATAGTGCTTGTAACAACAAAAGGAGCATGTTAGCTTAAAGTGAATAGAAAGACATTCATTATTTAGGAAATACGCCAACTCACATTAGTACGAAATGCAAATAAAGATTAATGACTCCTTTGGGTGATTGAACTAAACACATTTATATTTGAAATAGTGCATGGACATATTTGTTTTAATTAATATACTATGTAATTTAGTCATAAATGCTAATCTCATGATCATTACCTCAAAAGGTGTGTTTGGAACCAAAAGGCAAGTCTTCCAAAAACTAGAAAATGTTCTGAGGGATTCTTTATTTTGGAATTCAACTAATGAACATCAATAAGAAACCCTAATGAAGATCATGAACCCCATTGTTTGATTGCATTGAATGAATTGTATAGATATGGACATTTTCTTCTAGATGAATAGAGTTGTTAATAAGGAGAAAAAAGATAATTTCACGGTTAGTGTAAGAAAAATGGTGCTTGTAACAACAAAAGGAGCATGTTAGCTTAAAGTGAATAGAAACACTCATTATTTAGGAAATACGCCACTTCACATTAGTACGAAATGCAAATTAAGATGAATGACTCCTTTGGTCGATTGAACTAAACACATTTATATTTGAAATAGTGCATGGACATATATGTTTTAATTAATATACTATGTAATTTAGTCATAAATGTTAATGTCATGATCATTATCTCAAAAGGTGTGTTTGGAACTAAAAGAAAAGTCTTCCAAACTAGAAATGTTCTGAGGGATTCTTTATTTTGGAATTCAACTAATGAACATCAATAAGAAACCCTAATGAAGATCATGAACCCCATTGTTTAATTGTATTGAATGAATTGTATAGATATGGACATTTTCTTCTTGATGAATAGAGTTGTTAATAAGGAGAAAAAAGATAATGTCACGGTTATTGCAAGAAAAATAGTGCTTGTAACAACAAAAGGAGCATGTTAGCTTAAAGTGAATAGAAAGACTCATTATTTAGGAAGTACTCCACTTCACATCAGTACGAAATGCAAATTAAGATGAATGACTCCTTTGGTTGATTGAACTAAACACATTTATATTTGAAATAGTGCATGGACATATTTGTTTTAATTAATATACTATGTAAGTTAGTCATAAATCTTAATCTCATGATCATTACCTCAAAAGGTGTGTTTGGAACCAAAAGACAAGTCTTCCAAACTAGGAATGTTCTGAGGCATTCGTTAATTTGGAATTCAACTAATGAACATCAATAAGAAACCCTAATGAAGATCATGAACCCCATTGTTTGATTGCATTGAATGAATTGTATAGATATGGACATTTTCTTCTTGATGAATAGAGTGCTTAATAAGGAGAAAAAAGATTATTTCACGGTTATTGCAAGAAAAATAGTGCTTGTAACAACTAAAGGAGCATGTTAGCTTAAAGTGAATAGAAAGACTCATTATTTAGGAAATACGCCAACTTCAACGAAAATGCAAATTAAGATGAATAACTCCTTTGGTTGATTGAACTAAACACATTTATATTTGGAATAGTGCATGGACATATTGTTTTAAGTTTTTAATATACTATGTAATTTAGTCATAAATGTTAAAATCTCATGATGGCCATTATCTCAAAAGGTG
>JBAPLH010002049.1:0-19945 GCA_037897445.1 Ceriops zippeliana
TAGAAATGATTGGAGGTACTCTTACATTTGGAACTCAACCAATTATTATCAAAAAAGAAAAGCAAATCAGATGGTCGACACCCATTGCTTGTTGGATTTGAATGAAATCATGTGATATACGATTTTATGGGCATTGTTTTCGTTATAAATATAGCCCATTAATAAAGACAAAAAAGACAGGATTTCATGGTCATTGCATCAAAAATACTCCTTGTAACAATAAGAGGATGCTAATTAGCTTGAGGTGCTATGAAAAGTCTCATTATTAAGGATTTAAACAAAATTCACATTAGCAAGAAATGCAAAGCAAGATAAATGATTACTTTTGCTAATGGAAGTAAGTCGATTTAGTGTTTCAATGATATTTAGATTTGTTTGATTTTAATTAATATACTAGGGTTGTTTAAGTCCACATATGTTAATTTCGTCATCAATATATTGAAATGTGGGCTTGCAAACAAAAGAGCAGCCCTGCTAACTAGAAATGATGGGAGGTACTCTTTATTTTGGAACTCAACCAATTCATATCAATAAGAAAAGCAAATCAACATGGCGGACTCCATTGTTTGTTGGATTTGAATGAATTCATGTTATATGCAGTTTATGGGCATTATTTTCATAATAAATATAGCCATCAATAAAGACAGAACAGATAATTCCATGGTCATTGGATGTATCAAAAAAACTCCTTGTAACAATAAGAGGATGGTAATTAGCTTGAGGTGCTATGAAAGTCTCATTATTAAGGATTTAAACAAATTCACATTAGCAAGAAATGCAAAGCAAGATGAATGATTACTTTTGCTAATGGAAGTAAGTAGATTTAGTGTTTCAATGATGTTTAGATTTGTTTGATTTAATTAATATACTAGGATGTTAAGCCACATATGTTAATTTCATCATCAATATATCCAAATGTGGGCTTCCAACCAAAAACTGGATCCTTGCTAACTAGAAATGATGGGAGGTACTCTTTATTTTGGAACTACACAAATTATTATCTATAAGAAATGCAAATCAAGATGGTGGACTGCATATTTTTGTTGGATTTGAATGAATTCATGTTATATACAGTTTTATGGGCATTGTTTTCATCATAAATATAGCCATCAATAAAGACAGAAAAGATAATTTCATGGTCATTGCATCAAAAAATACTCCTTGTAACAATAAGAGGATGCTAATTATCTTGAGGTGCTATGAAAGTCTCATTATTAAGGATTTAAACAAATTCACATTAGCAAGAAATGCAAAGCAAGATGAATTATTACTTTTGCTAATGGAAGTAAGTAGATTTAGAGTTTCAATGATGTTTAGATTTGTATGATTTGAGTAATATACTAGGTTGTTAAGCCACAGATGTTAATTTCATCATCAATATATTCAAATGTGGGCTTGCAACCAAAAGAGGAGCCCTGCTAAGTGGAAATTATGGGAGGTACTCTCTCTTTTGGAACTCAACCAATTATTATCAATAAGAAAACAAAATGAAGATGGTGGACCCCATTGTTTGTTGGATTTGAATGAATTCATGTTATATACGATTTATGGGCATTGTTTTCATAATAAATATAGCCATTAATAAAGACAGAAATGATAATTTCATGGTCATTGCATAAAAAATACTCCTTGTAACAATAAGAGGATGCTAATTAGCTTGACGTGCTATGAAAGTCTCATTATTAAGGATTTAAACAAATTCACATTAGCAAGAAATGCAAAGCAAGATGACTGATTACTTTTGCTGATGAAAGTAAGTAGATTTAGAATTTCAATGATGTTTAGATTTGTTTGATTTAATTAATATACTTGGTTGTTAAGCCACATATGTTAATTTCCTCATCAATATATCCAAATGTGGGCTTGCAAACAAAAGAGGAGCCCTGCTAACTAGAAATGATGGGAGGTACTCTTTATTTTGGAACTCAACCAATTATTGTCAATAAGAAGAGAAAATCAACATGGTGGACTCCATTGTTTGTTGGATTGGAATGAATCCATGTTATATACGATTTATGGGCATTGTTTTCATAATAAATATAGCGATTAATAAAAACAGAAAGGATAATTTCATGGTCATTGCATCAGAAATACTCCTTGTAACAATTAGAGAATGCTAATTAGCTTGAGGTGCTATGAAAGTCTCATTATTAAGGATTTAAACAAATTCACATTATCAAGAAATGGAAAGCAAGATGAATGAATACATTTGGTAATGGAAGTAAGTAGATTTAGAGTTTCAATCATGTTTGGATTTGTTTGATTTAATTAATATACTAGGTTGTTAATTTCATCATCAAGACATTCAAATGTGGGCCTGGAACCAAAATAGGAGCCCTGGTAACTAGAAATGATGGGAGGTAGTATTTATTTTGGAACTCAACCAATTATTATCAATAAGAAAACAAAATAAAGATGGTGGACCCCATTGTTTGTTGGATTTGAATGAAATCTTGTTATATACGATTTATGGGCATTGTTTTCATAATAAATATAGCCATTAATAAAAACAGAAAAGATAATTTCCTGGTCATTTGATCAAAAATACTCCATGTAACAATATGAGGATGCTAATTAGCTTGATGTGCTATGAAAGTCTCATTATTAAAGATTTAAACAAATTCACATTATCAAGAAATGCAAAGCAAGATGAATGATTACTTTTGCTAATAGAAGTAAGTAGATTTAGAGTTTCAATGATGTTTGGATTTGTTTGATTTAATTAATATACTAGGTAGTTAAGCCATATATGTTAATTTCATCATCAAGACATTCAAATGTGGGCCTGGAACCAAAATAGGAGCCCTGGTAACTAGAAATGATGGGAGGTAGTATTTATTTTGGAACTCAACCAATTATTAACAATAAGAAAACCAAATAAAGTTGGTGGACCCCATTGTTTGTTGGATTTCAATGAAATCTTGTTATATACGATTTATGGGCATTGCTTTCATAATAAATATAGCCATTAATAAAAACAGAAAAGATAATTTCCTTGTCATTTCATAAAAAATACTCCATGTAACAATATGAGGATGCTAATTAGCTTGACGTGCTATGAAAGTCTCATTATTAAGGATTTAAACAAATTCACATTAGCAAGAAATGCAAAGCAAGAAGAATGATTACTTTTGCTGATAGAAGTAAGTGGATTCAGAGTTTCAATGATGTTTAGATTTGTTTGATTTAATTAATATACTACGTTGTTAAGCCACATATGTTAATTTCATCATCAATATATCCAAATGTGGGCTTGCAAACAAAAGTGCAGCCCTGCTAACTAGAAATGATGGGAGGTACTCTTTATTTTGGAACTCAACCAATTCTTATCAATAAGAAAAGCAAATCAACATGGCGGACTCCATTGTTTGTTGGATTTGAATGAATTCATGTGATATACGATTAATGGGCATTGTTTTCATAATAAATATAGCCATTGATAAAGACAGAAAGGATAATTTCATTGTCTTTGCATAAAAAATACTCCTTGTAACAATAAGAGAATGCTAATTGGCTTGACGTGCTATGAAAGTCTCATTATTAAGGATTTAAACAAATTCACATTAGCAAGAAATGCAAAGCAAGATGAATGATTACTTTTGCTGATGGAAGTAAGTAGATTTAGTGTTTTAATGATGTTTAGATTTGTTTGATTTAATTAATGTACTAGGTTGTTAACCCACAAATGTTAATTTCATCATCAATATCTCCAAATGTGGGCTTGCAACCAAAAGAGTAGCCCTGCTAACTAGAAATGATGGGTGGGATTCTTTATTTTGGAACTAAACAAATTATTCTCTATAAGAAATGCAAATCAAGATGGTGGACTGCATATTTTGTTGGATTTGAATGAATTCATGTTATATGCAGTTTATGGGCATTATTTTCATAATAAATATAGCCATCAATAAAGACAGAACAGATAATTCCATGGTCATTGCATCAAAAATACTCCTTGTAACAATAAGAGGATGGTAATTAGCTTGAGGTGCTATGAAAGTCTCATTATTAAGGATTTAAACAAATTCACATTAGCAAGAAATGCAAAGCAAGATGAATGATTACTTTTGCTAATGGAAGTAAGTAGATTTAGTGTTTCAATGATGTTTAGATTTGTTTGATTTAATTAATATACTAGGATGTTAAGCCACATATGTTAATTTCATCATCAATATATCCAAATGTGGGCTTCCAACCAAAACTGGATCCTTGCTAACTAGAAATGATGGGAGGTACTCTTTATTTTGGAACTACACAAATTATTATCTATAAGAAATGCAAATCAAGATGGTGGACTGCATATTTTGTTGGATTTGAATGAATTCATGTTATATACAGTTTATGGGCATTGTTTTCATAATAAATATAGCCATCAATAAAGACAGAAAAGATAATTTCATTTTCATTGCATCAAAAATACTCCTTGTAACAATAAGAGGATGCTAATTATCTTGAGGTGCTATGAAAGTCTCATTATTAAGGATTTAAACAAATTCACATTAGCAAGAAATGCAAAGCAAGATGAATGATTACTTTTGCTAATGGAAGTAAGTAGATTTAGTGTTTCAATGATGTTTAGATTTGTTTGATTTAATTAATATACTAGGATGTTAAGCCACATATGTTAATTTCATCATCAATATATCCAAATGTGGGCTTCCAACCAAAACTGGATCCTTGCTAACTAGAAATGATGGGAGGTACTCTTTATTTTGGAACTACACAAATTATTATCTATAAGAAATGCAAATCAAGATGGTGGACTGCATATTTTGAATGATTTGAATGAATTCATGTTATATACAGTTTATGGGCATTGTTTTCATCATAAATATAGCCATCAATAAAGACAGAAAAGATAATTTCATGGTCATTGCATCAAAAATACTCCTTGTAACAATAAGAGGATGCTAATTATCTTGAGGTGCTATGAAAGTCTCATTATTAAGGATTTAAACAAATTCACATTAGCAAGAAATGCAAAGCAAGATGAATTATTACTTTTGCTAATGGAAGTAAGTAGATTTAGAGTTTCAATGATGTTTAGATTTGTATGATTTGAGTAATATACTAGGTTGTTAAGCCACAGATATTAATTTCATCATCAATATATTCAAATGTGGGCTTGCAACCAAAAGAGGAGCCCTGCTAAGTGGAAATTATGGGAGGTACTCTCTCTTTTGGAACTCAACCAATTATTATCAATAAGAAAACAAAATGAAGATGGTGGACTCCATTGTTTGTTGGATTTGAATGAATTCATGTTATATGCAGTTTATGGGCATTATTTTCATAATAAATATAGCCATCAATAAAGACAGAACAGATAATTCCATGGTCATTGGATCAAAAATACTCCTTGTAACAATAAGAGGATGGTAATTAGCTTGAGGTGCTATGAAAGTCTCATTATTAAGGATTTAAACAAATTCACATTAGCAAGAAATGCAAAGCAAGATGAATGATTACTTTTGCTAATGGAAGTAAGTAGATTTAGTGTTTCAATGATGTTTAGATTTGTTTGATTTAATTAATATACTAGGATGTTAAGCCACATATGTTAATTTCATCATCAATATATCCAAATGTGGGCTTCCAACCAAAACTGGATCCTTGCTAACTAGAAATGATGGGAGGTACTCTTTATTTTGGAACTACACAAATTATTATCTATAAGAAATGCAAATCAAGATGGTGGACTGCATATTTTCTTGGATTTGAATGAATTCATGTTATATACAGTTTATGGGCATTGTTTTCATCATAAATATAGCCATCAATAAAGACAGAAAAGATAATTTCATGGTCATTGCATCAAAAATACTCCTTGTAACAATAAGAGGATGCTAATTATCTTGAGGTGCTATGAAAGTCTCATTATTAAGGATTTAAACAAATTCACATTAGCAAGAAATGCAAAGCAAGATGAATTATTACTTTTGCTAATGGAAGTAAGTAGATTTAGAGTTTCAATGATATTTAGATTTGTATGATTTGAGTAATATACTAGGTTGTTAAGCCACAGATGTTAATTTCATCATCAATATATTCAAATGTGGGCTTGCAACCAAAAGAGGAGCCCTGCTAAGTGGAAATTATGGGAGGTACTCTCTCTTTTGGAACTCAACCAATTATTATCAATAAGAAAACAAAATGAAGATGGTGGACCCCATTGTTTGTTGGATTTGAATGAATTCATGTTATATACGATTTATGGGCATTGTTTTCATAATAAATATAGCCATTAATAAAGACATAAATGATAATTTCATGGTCATTGCATAAAAAATACTCCTTGTAACAATAAGAGGATGCTAATTAGCTTGACGTGCTATGAAAGTCTCATTATTAAGGATTTAAACAAATTCACATTAGCAAGAAATGCAAAGCAAGATGACTGATTACTTTTGCTGATGAAAGTAAGTAGATTTAGAATTTCAATGATGTTTAGATTTGTTTGATTTAATTAATATACTTGGTTGTTAAGCCACATATGTTAATTTCCTCATCAATATATCCAAATGTGGGCTTGCAAACAAAAGAGGAGCCCTGCTAAGTAGAAATGATGGGAGGTACTCTTTATTTTGGAACTCAACCAATTATTGTCAATAAGAAGAGAAAATCAACATGGTGGACTCCATTGTTTGTTGGATTGGAATGAATCCATGTTATATACGATTTATGGGCATTGTTTTCATAATAAATATAGCGATTAATAAAAACAGAAAGGATAATTTCATGGTCATTGCATCAGAAATACTCCTTGTAACAATTAGAGAATGCTAATTAGCTTGAGGTGCTATGAAAGTCTCATTATTAAGGATTTAAACAAATTCACATTATCAAGAAATGGAAAGCAAGATGAATGAATACATTTGGTAATGGAAGTAAGTAGATTTAGAGTTTCAATCATGTTTGGATTTGTTTGATTTAATTAATATACTAGGTTGTTAAGCCATATATGTTAATTTCATCATCAAGACATTCAAATGTGGGCCTGGAACCAAAATAGGAGCCCTGGTAACTAGAAATGATGGGAGGTAGTATTTATTTTGGAACTCAACCAATTATTATCAATAAGAAAACAAAATAAAGATGGTGGACACCATTGTTTGTTGGATTTGAATGAAATCTTGTTATATACGATTTATGGGCATTGTTTTCATAATAAATATAGCCATTAATAAAAATAGAAAAGATAATTTCCTGGTCATTTGATCAAAAATACTCCATGTAACAATATGAGGATGCTAATTAGCTTGATGTGCTATGAAAGTCTCATTATTAAAGATTTAAACAAATTCAGATTATCAAGAAATGCAAAGCAAGATGAATGATTACTTTTGCTAATAGAAGTAAGTAGATTTAGAGTTTCAATGATGTTTGGATTTGTTTGATTTAATTAATATACTAGGTAGTTAAGCCATATATGTTAATTTCATCATCAAGACATTCAAATGTGGGCCTGGAACCAAAATAGGAGCCCTGGTAACTAGAAATAATGGGAGGTAGTATTTATTTTGGAACTCAACCAATTATTATCAATAAGAAAACCAAATAAAGTTGGTGGACCCCATTGTTTGTTGGATTTCAATGAAATCTTGTTATATACGATTTATGGGCATTGCTTTCATAATAAATATAGCCATTAATAAAAACAGAAAAGATAATTTCCTCGTCATTTCATAAAAAATACTCCATGTAACAATATGAGGATGCTAATTAGCTTGACGTGCTATGAAAGTCTCATTATTAAGGATTTAAACAAATTCACATTAGCAAGAAATGCAAAGCAAGAAGAATGATTACTTTTGCTGATAGAAGTAAGTGGATTCAGAGTTTCAATGATGTTTAGATTTGTTTGATTTAATTAATATACTACGTTGTTAAGCCACATATGTTAATTTCATCATCAATATATCCAAATGTGGGCTTGCAAACAAAAGAGCAGCCCTGCTAACTAGAAATGATGGGAGGTACTCTTTATTTTGGAACTCAACCAATTCTTATCAATAAGAAAAGCAAATCAACATGGCGGACTCCATTGTTTGTTGGATTTGAATGAATTCATGTGATATACGATTAATGGGCATTGTTTTCATAATAAATATAGCCATTGATAAAGACAGAAAGGATAATTTCATTGTCTTTGCATAAAAAATACTCCTTGTAACAATAAGAGAATGCTAATTAGCTTGACGTGCTATGAAAGTCTCATTATTAAGGATTTAAACAAATTCACATTAGCAAGAAATGCAAAGCAAGATGAATGATTACTTTTGCTGATGGAAGTAAGTAGATTTAGTGTTTTAATGATGTTTAGATTTGTTTGATTTAATTAATATACTAGGTTGTTAACCCACAAATGTTAATTTCATCATCAATATCTCCAAATGTGGGCTTGCAACCAAAAGAGTAGCCCTGCTAACTAGAAATGATGGGTGGGATTCTTTATTTTGGAACTAAACAAATTATTCTCTATAAGAAATGCAAATCAAGATGGTGGACTGCATATTTTGTTGGATTTGAATGAATTCATGTTATATGCAGTTTATGGGCATTATTTTCATAATAAATATAGCCATCAATAAAGACAGAACAGATAATTCCATGGTCATTGCATCAAAAATACTCCTTGTAACAATAAGAGGATGGTAATTAGCTTGAGGTGCTATGAAAGTCTCATTATTAAGGATTTAAACAAATTTAGATTAGCAAGAAATGCAAAGCAAGATGAATGATTACTTTTGCTAATCTAAGTAAGTAGATTTAGTGTTTCAATGATGTTTAGATTTGTTTGATTTAATTAATATACTAGGATGTTAAGCCACATATGTTAATTTCATCATCAATATATCCAAATGTGGGCTTCCAACCAAAACTGGATCCTTGCTAACTAGAAATGATGGGAGGTACTCTTTATTTTGGAACTACACAAATTATTATCTATAAGAAATGCAAATCAAGATGGTGGACTGCATATTTTGTTGGATTTGAATGAATTCATGTTATATGCAGTTTATGGGCATTATTTTCTTAATAAATATAGCCATCAATAAAGACAGAACAGATAATTCCATGGTCATTGCATCAAAAATACTCCTTGTAACAATAAGAGGATGGTAATTAGCTTGAGGTTCTATGAAACTCTCATTATTAAGGATTTAAACAAATTCATATTAGCAAGAAATGCAAAGCAAGATGAATGATTACTTTTGCTAATGGAAGTAAGTAGATTTAGAGTGTCAACGATGTTTAGATTTGTTTGATTTAATTAATATACTAGGTTGTTAAGCCACATATGTTAATGTCATCATCAATATATTCAAATGTGGGTTTGCAACCAAAAGAGGAGCCCTGCTAACTAGAAATGATTGGAGGTACTCTTTCTTTTGGAACTCAACCAATTATTATCAATAAGAAAAGCAAATCAAGATGGTTGACCCCATTGTTTGTTGGATTTGAATGAAATCATGTGATATACGATTTATGGGCATTGTTTTCGTTATAAATATAGCCATTAATAAAGACAAAAAAGACAATTTCATGGTCATTGCATAAAAAATACTCCTTGTAACAATAAGAGGATGCTAATTAGCTTGAGGTGCTATGAACGTCTCATTATTAAGGATTTAAACAAATTCACATTAGCAAGAAATGCAAAGCAAGATGAATGATTACTTTTGCTAATGGAAGTAAGTAGATTTAGTGTTTCAATGATGTTTACATTTGTTTGATTTAATTAATATACTAGGTTGTTAAGTCACATATGTTAATTTCGTCATCAATATATCTAAATGTGGGCTTGCAAACAAAAGTGCAGCCCTGCTAACTAGAAATGATGGGAGGTACTCTTTATTTTGGAACTCAACCAATTCATATCAATAAGAAAAGCAAATCAACATGGCGGACTCCATTGTTTGTTGGATGTGAATGAATTCATGTGATATACGATTAATGGGCATTGTTTTCATAATAAATATAGCCATTGATAAAGACAGAAAGGATAATTTCATTGTCTTTGCATAAAAAATACTCCTTGTAACAATAAGAGAATGCTAATTAGCTTGACGTGCTATGAAAGTCTCATTATTAAGGATTTAAACAAATTCACATTAGCAAGAAATGCAAAGAAAGATGAATGATTACTTTTGCTGATGGAAGTAAGTAGGTTTATAGTTTTAATGATGTTTAGATTTGTTTGATTTAATTAATATACTAGGTTGTTAACCCACAAATGTTAATTTCATCATCAATATCTCCAAATGTGGGCTTGCAACCAAAAGAGTAGCCCTGCTAACTAGAAATGATGGGTGGGATTCTTTATTTTGGAACTGAACAAATTATTATCTATAAGAAATGCAAATCAAGATGGTGGACTGCATATTTTGTTGGATTTGAATGAATTCATGTTATATGCAGTTTATGGGCATTATTTTCATAATAAATATAGCCATCAATAAAGACAGAACATATAATTCCATGGTCATTGCATCAAAAATACTCCTTGTAACAATAAGAGGATGGTAATTAGCTTGAGGTGCTATGAAACTCTCATTATTAAGGATTTAAACAAATTCATATTAGCAAGAAATGCAAAGCAACGATGAATGATTACTTTTGCTAATGGAAGTAAGTAGATTTAGAGTGTCAATGATGTTTAGATTTGTTTGATTTAATTAATATACTAGGTTGTTAAGCCACATATGTTAATGTCATCATCAATATATTCAAATGTGGGTTTGCAACCAAAAGAGGAGCCCTGCTAACTAGAAATGATTGGAGGTACTCTTACTTTTGGAACACAACCAATTATTATCAATAAGAAAAGCAAATCAAGATGGTCGACCCCATTGTTTGTTGGATTTGAATGAAATCATGTGATATACGATTTATGGGCATTGTTTTCGTTATAAATATAGCCATTAATAAAGACAAAAAAGACAATTTCATGGTCATTGCATCAAAAATACTCCTTGTAACAATAAGAGGATGCTAATTAGCTTGAGGTGCTATGAAAGTCTCATTATTAAGGATTTAAACAAATTCACATTAGCAAGAAATGCAAAGCAAGATGAATGATTACTTTTGCTAATGGAAGTAAGTCGATCTAGTGTTTCAATGATGTTTAGATTTGTTTGATTTAATTAATATACTAGGTTGTTAAGTCACATATGTTAATTTCGTCATCAATATATCGAAATGTGGGCTTGCAAACAAAAGAGCAGCCCTGCTAACTAGAAATGATGGGAGGTACTCTTTATTTTGGAACTCAACCAATTCATATCAATAAGAAAAGCAAATCAACATGGCGGACTCCATTGTTTGTTGGATGTGAATGAATTCATGTGATATACGATTAATGGGCATTGTTTTCATAATAAATATAGCCATTGATAAAGACAGAAAGGATAATTTCATTGTCTTTGCATAAAAAATACTCCTTGTAACAATAAGAGAATGCTAATTAGCTTGACGTGCTATGAAAGTCTCATTATTAAGGATTTAAACAAATTCACATTAGCTAGAAATGCAAAGAAAGATGAATGATTACTTTTGCTGATGGAAGTAAGTAGATTTATAGTTTTAATGATGTTTAGATTTGTTTAATTTAATTAATATACTAGGTTGTTAACCCACATATGTTAATTTCATCATCAATATCTCCAAATGTGGGCTTGCAACCAAAAGAGTAGCCCTGCTAATGAGAAATGATGGGTGAGATTCTTTATTTTGGAACTAAACAAATTATTATCTATAAGAAATGCAAATCAAGATGGTGGACTGCATATTTTGTTGGATTTGAATGACTTCATGTTATATGCAGTTTATGGGCATTATTTTCATTATAAATATAGCCATCAATAAAGACAGAACAGATAATTCCATGGTCATTGCATCAAAAATACTCCTTGTAACAATAAGAGGATGCTAATTAGCTTGAGGTGCTATGAAAGTCTCATTATTAAGGATTTAAACAAATTCACATTAGCAAGAAATGCAAAGCAAGAGGAATGATTACTTTTGCTAATGGAAGTAAGTAGATTGACAGTTTCAATGATGTTTAGATTTGTTTGATTTGATTAATATACAAGGTTGTTAAGCCACATATGTTAATTTCATCATCAATATATTCAAATGTGGCCTTGCAACCAAAAGAGGAGCCCTGCTAACTAGAAATGATGGGAGGTACTCTTTCCTTTGGAACTCAACCAATTATTATCAATAAGAAAACCAAATGAAGATGGGGGACCCCATTGTTTCTTGGATTTGAATGAAATGATGTTATATACGATTTATGGGCATTGTTTTCGTAATAAATATAGCAATTAATAAAGACAGAAAGGATAATTTCATAGTCATTGCATCAAAAATACTCCTTATAACAATTAGAGAATGTAATTAGTTTGAGGTGCTATGAAAGTCTCATTATTAAGGATTTAAACAAATTCACATTATCAAGAAATGCAAAGCAAGATGAATGATTACTTTTGCTAATGGAAGTAAGTAGATTTAGAGTTTCAATGATGTTTGGATTTGTTTGATTTAATTAATATACTAGGTAGTTAAGCCATATATGTTAATTTCATCATCAAGACATTCAAATGTGGGCCTACAACTAAAATAGGAGCCCTGGTAACTAGAAATGACGGGAGGTACTCTTTATTTTGGAACTCAACCAATTATTATCAATAAGAAAACCAAATAAAGATGGTGGACCCCATTATTTGTTGGATTTGAATGAAATCTTGTTATATACGATTTATGGGCATTGTTTTCATAATAAATATAACCATTAATAAAAACAGAAAAGATAATTTCCTGGTCATTTCATAAAAAATACTCCATGTAACAATATGAGGATGCTAATTAGCTTGACGTGCTATGAAAGTCTCATCATTAAGGATTTAAACAAATTCACATTAGCAAGAAATGCAAAGCAAGATGAATGATTACTTTTGCTGATAGAAGTAAGTGGATTTAGAGTTTCAATGATGTTTAGATTTGTTTGATTTAATTAATATACTAGGTTGTTAAGCCACATATGTTAATTTCATCATCAATATATTCAAATGTGGGTTTGCAACCAAAAGAGGAGCCCTGCTAACTAGAAATGATGGGAGGTACTCTTTCTTTTGGAACTCAACCAATTATTATCTATAAGAAAAGCAAATCAAGATGGTGGATCCCATTGTTTGTTGGATTTGAATGTAATCATGTTATATACGATTTATGGGCATTGTTTTTGTAATAAATATAGCCATTAATAAAGACAAAAAAGATAATTTCATGGTCATTGCATCAAAAATACTCCTTGTAACAATAAGAGGATGCTAATTAGCTTGAGGTGCTATGAACGTCTCATTATTAAGGATTTAAACAAATTCACATTAGCAAGAAATGCAAAGCAAGATGAATGATTACTTTTGCTAATGGAAGTAAGTAGATTTAGTGTTTCAATGATGTTTGGATTTGTTTGATTTAATTAATATACTAGGTTGTTAAGCCACATATGTTAATTTCATCATCAATATATCGAAATGTGGGCTTTGCAAACAAAAAGTGAGCCCTGCTAACTAGAAATGATGGGAGGTACTCTTTATTTTGGAACTCAACCAATTTATTATCAATAAGAAAAGCAAATCAAGATGGTGGACTCCATTGTTTGTTGGATTTGAATGAAATTCATGTTATATACGATTTATGGGCATTGTTTTCATAATAAATATAGCCATTAATAAAGACAGAAAAGATAATTTCATGGTCTTTGCATCAAAAATACTCCTTTGTAACAATAAGAGGATGCTAATTAGCTTGAGGTGCTATGAAAGTCTCATTATTAAGGATTTAAACAAATTCACATTAGCAAGAAATGCAAAGCAAGATGAATGATTACTTTTTGCTGATGGAAGTAAGTAGATTTAGAGTTTCAATGATGTTTAGATTTGTTTGATTTAATTAATATACTAGGTTGTTAAGCCACATATGTTAATTTTCATCATCAATATATCCAAATGTGGGCTTGCAACCAAAAGAGGAGCCCTGCTAACTAGAAATGATGGGTGGGTACTCTTTATTTTGGAACTAAACAAATTATTATCAATAAGAAAATGCAAATCAAGATGGTGGACTCCCATTGTTTTGTTGGATTTGAATGAATTCATGTTATATACAGATTTATGGGCATTATTTTTCATAATAAATATAGCCATCAATAAAGACAGAAAACAGATAATTTCATGGTCATTGCATCAAAAATACTCCTTGTAACAATAAGAGGATGGTAATTAGCTTGAGGTGCTATGAAACTCTCATTATTAAGGATTTAAAACAAATTCATATTAGCAAGAAATGCAAAGCAAGATGAATGATTACTTTTGCTAATGGAAGTAAGTAGATTTAGAGTTTCAATGATGTTTAGATTTTTGTTTGATTTAATTAATATACTAGGTTGTTAAGCCACATATGTTAATTTCATCATCAATATATTCAAATGTGGTTTTTGCAACCAAAAGAGGAGCCCTGCTAACTAGAAATGATGGGAGGTACTCTTACTTTTGGAACTCAAACCAATTATTATCAATAAGAAAAGCAAATCAAGATGGTGGACCCCATTGTTTGTTGGATTTGAATGAAATCATGTTATATACGATTTATGGGCATTGTTTTCGTAATAAATATAGCCATTAATAAAGACAGAAAAAAAAGATAATTTCATGGTCATTGCATCAAAAAATACTCCTTGTAACAATAAGAGGATGCTAATTAGCTTGAGGTGCTATGAAAGTCTCATTATTAAGGATTTTAAACAAATTCACATTAGCAAGAAATGCAAAGCAAGATGAATGATTACTTTTGCTAATGGAAGTAAGTAGATTTAGTGTTTCAATGATGTTTAGATTTTGTTTGATTTAATTAATATACTAGGTTGTTAAGCCACATATGTTAATTTCATCATCAATATATCCAAATGTGGGCTTGCAAACAAAAGAGGAGCCCTGCTAACTAGAAATGATGGGAGGTACTCTTTATTTTTGGAACTCAACCAATTATTATCAATAAGAAAAAGCAAATGAAGAAGATGGTGGGACTCCATTGTTTGTTGGATTTGAATGAAATTCATGTTATATACGATTTATGGGCATTGTTTTCATAATAAATATAGCCATCAATAAAGACAGAAAAGGATAATTTCATTGTCTTTGCATCAAAAAAATACTCCTTGTAACAATAATAAGAGGATGCTAATTAGCTTGAGGTGCTATGAAAAAGTCTCATTATTAAGGATTTAAACAAAATTCACATTAGCAAGAAAATGCAAAGCAAAGATGAATGATTACTTTTGCTGATGGAAGTAAGTAGATTTAGAGTTTCAATGATGTTTAGATTTGTTTGATTTAATTAATATACTAGGTTGTTAAGCCACATATGTTAATTTCATCATCATCAATATATCCAAATGTGGGCTTGCAACCAAAAGAGGAGCCCTGCTAACTAGAAATGATGGGAGGTACTCTTTATTTTGGAACTAAACCAATTATTATCAATAAGAAAAGCAAATCAAGATGGTGGACTCCATATTTTTGTTGGATTTGAATGAAATTCATGTTATATACGATTTATGGGCATTGTTTTCATAATAAATATTAGCCATTAATAAAGACAGAAAAAGATAATTTCATGGTCATTGCATCAAAAAATACTCCTTGTAACAATAAGAGGATGCTAATTAGCTTGAGGTGCTATGAAAACTCTCATTATTAAGGATTTAAAACAAATTCACATTAGCAAGAAATGCAAAGCAAGATGAATGATTACTTTTGCTAATGGAAGTAAGTAGATTTACAGTTTCAATGATGTTTTAGATTTGTTTGATTTAATTTAATATAACTACTAGGTTGTTAAGCCACATATGTTAATTTCATCATCAATATATTCAAATGTGGGCTTGCAACCAAAAGAGGAGCCCTGCTAACTAGAAATGATGGGAGGTACTCTTTATTTTGGAACTCAACCAATTATTATCAATAAGAAAAGCAAATGAAGATGGGGGACCCCATTGTTTGTTGGATTTGAATGAAATCATGTTATATACGATTTCATGGGCATTGTTTTCGTAAGAAATATAGCCATTAATAAAGACAAAAAAGATAATTTCATGGTCATTGCATCATAAAAAATACTCCTGTATAACAATAAGAGGATGCTAATTAGCTTGAGGTGCTATGAAAGTCTCATTATTAAGGATTTAAAACAAATTCACATTATCAAGAAATGCAAAGCAAGATGAATGATTACTTTTGCTAATGGAAGTAAGTAGATTTAGAGTTTCAATGATGTTTGGATTTGTTTGATTTAATTAATATACTAGGTTGTTAAGCCACATATGTTAATTTCATCATCAATATATTCAAAATGTGGGCTTTGCAACAAAAGAGGAGCCCTGCTAACTAGAAATGATGGGAGGTACTCTTTTCTTTTGGAACTCAACCAATTATTATCAATAAGAAAAGCAAAATCAAGATGGTGGACCCCATTGTTTGTTGGATTTGAATGAAATCATGTTATATACGATTTATGGGCATTGTTTTCATAATAAATATAGCCATTAATAAAGACAAAAAAGATAATTTCATGGTCATTTGCATCAAAAAATACTCCTTGTAACAATAAGAGGATGCTAATTAGCTTGACGTGCTATGAAAGTCTCATTATTAAGGATTTTTAAACAAATTCACATTAGCAAGAAATGCAAAGCAAGATGAATGATTACTTTTGCTGATGGAAGTAAGTAGATTTAGAGTTTCAATGATGTTTAGATTTGTTTGATTTAATTAATATACTAGGTTGTTAAGCCACATATGTTAATTTCATCATCAATATATTCCAAATGTGGGTTTGCAACCAAAAGAGGAGCCCTGCTAACTAGAAATGATGGGGAGGTACTCTTTCTTTTGGAACTCAACAAATTATTATCAATAAAGAAAAGCAAATCAAGATGGTGGATCCATATTTTGTTTGTTGGATTTGAATGAAATCATGTTATATACGATTTATGGGCATTGTTTTTCATAATAAATATAGCCATTAATAAAGACAAAAAAAGATAATTTCATGGTCATTGCATCAAAAATACTCCTTGTAACAATAAGAGGATGCTAATTAGCTTGAGGTGCTATGAAACTCTCATTATTAAGGATTTAAACAAATTCACATTAGCAAGAAATGCAAAGCAAGATGAATGATTACTTTTGCTAATGGAAGCAAGTAGATTTAGTGTGTCAATGATGTTTAGATTTGTTTGATTTAATTAATATACTAGGTTGTTAAGCCACATATGTTAATTTCATCATCATCAATATATCCAAATGTGGGCTTGCAACCAAAAGAGGAGCCCTGCTAACTAGAAATGATGGGAGGTACTCTTTCTTTTTGGAACTCAACCAATTATTATCAATAAGAAAAGCAAATCAAGATGGTGGATACCCATTGTTTGTTGGATTTGAATGAAATCATGTTATATACGATTTATGGGCATTTGTTTTCATAATAAATATAGCCATTAATAAAGACAAAAAAGATAATTTCATGGTCGTTGCATCAAAAATACTCCTTGTAACAATAAGAGGATGCTAATTAGCTTGAGGTGCTATGAAACTCTCATTATTAAGGATTTAAACAAATTCACATTAGCAAGAAATGCAAAGCAAGATGAATGATTACTTTTGCTAATGAAGTAGTAAGTTAGATTTAGATGTTTCAATGATGTTTAGATTTGTTTTGATTTAATTAATATACTAGGTTGTTAAGCCACATATGTTAATTTCATCATCATCAATATATCCAAATGTGGGCTTGCAAACAAAAGAAGAGCCCTGCTAACTAGAAATGATGGGAGGTACTCTTTATTTTGGAACTCAACCAATTATTATCAATAAGAAAAGCAAATCAAGATGGTGGACCCCATTGTTTGTTGGATTTGAATGAAAATCATGTTATATACGATTTATGGGCATTGTTTTCATAATAAATATAGCCATTAATAAAGACAAAAAAGATAATTTCATGGTCGTTGCATAAAAAATACTCCTTGTAACAATAAGAGGATGCTAATTAGCTTGAGGTGCTATGAAACTCTCATTATTAAGGATTTAAACAAATTCACATTAGCAAGAAATGCAAAGCAAGATGAATGATTACTTTTGCTAATGGAAGTAAGTAGATTTAGTGTTTCAATGATGTTTAGATTTGTTTGATTTAATTAATATACTAGGTTGTTAAGCCACATATGTTAATTTCATCATCAATATATCCAAATGTGGGCTTGCAACCAAAAGAGGAGCCCTGCTAACTAGAAATGATGGGAGGTACTCTTTCTTTTTTGGAACTCAACCAATTATTATCAATAAGAAAAGCAAATCAAGATGGTGGACCCCATTGTTTGTTGGATTTGAATGAAATCATGTTATATACGATTTATGGGCATTGTTTTTCATAATATAAATATAGCCATTAATAAAGACAGAAAGGATAATTTCATGGTCGTTGCATCAAAAAATACTCCTTGTAACAATAAGAGGATGCTAATTAGCTTGAGGTGCTATGAAACTCTCATTATTAAGGATTTAAACAAATTCACATTAGCAAGAAATGCAAAGCAAGATGAATGATTACTTTTGCTAATGGAAGTAAGTAGATTTAGTGTTTCAATGATGTTTAGATTTGTTTGATTTAATTAATATACTAGGTTGTTAAGCCACATATGTTAATTTCATCATCAATATATCCAAATGTGGGCTTGCAAACAAATGAAGAGCCCTGCTAACTAGAAATGATGGGAGGTACTCTTTATTTTGGAACTCAACCAATTATTATCAATAAGAAAAGCAAATCAAGATGGTGGATCCCCTTGTTTGTTGGATTTGAATGAAATCATGTTATATACGATTTTATGGGCATTGTTTTTCATAATAAATATAGCCATTAATAAAGACAAAAAAGATAATTTCATGGTCATTGCATCAAAAATACTCCTTGTAACAATAAGAGGATGCTAATTAGCTTGAGGTGCTATGAAAGTCTCATTATTAAGGATTTAAACAAATTCACATTAGCAAGAAATGCAAAGCAAGATGAATGATTACTTTTGCTAATGGAAGTAAGTGGATTTAGAGTTTCAATGATGTTTAGATTTGTTTGATTTAATTAATATACTAGGTTGTTAAGCCACATATGTTAATTTCATCATCAATATATTCAAATGTGGGCTTGCAACCAAAAGAGGAGCCCCTGCTAACTAGAAATGATGGGAGGTACTCTTTCTTTTGGAACTCAACCAATTATTATCAATAAGAAAAGCAAATCAAGATGGTGGATCCCATTGTTTGTTGGATTTGAATGAAATCATGTTATATACGATTTATGGGCATTGTTTTCATAATAAATATAGCCATTAATAAAGACAAAAAAGATAATTTCATGGGTCTTTGCATCAAAAATACTCCTTGTAACAATAAGAGGATGCTAATTAGCTTGAGGTGCTATGAAAACTCTCATTATATAAGGATTTAAACAAATTCACATTAGCAAGAAATGCAAAGCAAGATGAATGATTACTTTTGCTAATGGAAGTAAGTAGATTTAGTGTTTCAATGATGTTTAGATTTGTTTGATTTAATTAATATACTAGGTTGTTAAGCCACATATGTTAATTTCATCATCAATATCCTCCAAATGTGGGCTTGCAACCAAAAGAAGAGCCCCTGCTAACTAGAAATGATGGGGAGGTACTCTTTCTTTTGGAACTCAACCAATTATTATCAATAAGAAAAGCAAATCAAGATGGTGGATCCCCTTGTTTGTTGGATTTGAATGAAATCATGTTATATACGATTTATGGGCATTATTTTCATAATAAATATAGCCATTAATAAAGACAAAAAAG
>JBAPLH010002050.1:0-21269 GCA_037897445.1 Ceriops zippeliana
TCTTGTTTGCGGGAATTGAATGAATTTCTTTTGATGGATGGTTCATGGGCAATATGTAGATAATGTATATATCGTTAGGAAAGATACAAAACATAATGTCAAGGTCATTGAATGAAAAATACTCCTTGTAACAATAAGAGAAGCCTAATTAGCATGAGGTGATATGAAAGTCTCATTATTTAGGAATTAAACAACTTCACATTAGCACGAAATGCATAATGAATGATTGCTTTCGTAGATGGGAAGTAAGTAGATTTAGAATTTCAATGGAGTTTAAATTTTTGTCATGTCATTAATATACTAGCTTGTTTAGCCACATTTGTCATTTTCATCATCAATGTATCAAAATGTGTGCTTGAAATTAAAAGAGGAGCCCTGTTAACAAGAAATGTTGGGAGGTTCTCTCTATTTTGGAACTCAACCAATTATTATCAACAAGAAATGCGAATCAAGATGGAGTACTCTTGTTTGTTGGAAGGAATTGAATGAATTCCTCTGATGGATGGTTCATGGGGCAATATTTTTATAATGAATATAGACGTTAATAATGAAACAAAACATAATGTCAAGGACATTGAATGAACAATACTCCTTGTAACAATAAGAGGAGCCTAATTAGCATTAGGAGATATCAAAGTCTCATTATTGAGGAATTAAACAACTTGACAATAGCAAGAAATTCATAATGAAAAATTGCTTTCGCAGATGGAAGCAAGTAGATTTAGAATTTCGATGGAATTTAAATTTTTGTCATGTCATTAATATACTAGGTTGTTTAGCCCACATTTGTCATTTTCATCATGAATGTTTCAAATGTGTGTGCTTGCAATTAAAAGAGGAGCCCTGCCAACAACAAATGATGGGCGGTACACTTCATTTTGGAACTCAACCAATTATTATCAATAAGAAATGCGAATCAACGTGGAGGTCTCTTGCTTGTTGGAATTGAATGAATTCCTCTAATAGATGGGTCATGGGCAATATTTTTATAATGAATATAGACGTTAATAATGAAACAAAACATAATGTCAAGTTCATTGAATAACAAATACTCCTTGTAATAATAAGAGGAGCCTAACTAGCATGCGGTGATATGAAAGTCTCATTAGTTAAGAATTAAACAACTTCACATTAGAACGAAATGCATAACAAATGATTGCTTTCATAGATGGAAGTAAGTAGATTTAGAATTTCAATGGAGTTGAAATTTTTGTCATTTCATTAATATACTAGGTTGTTTAGCAACATTTGTCATTTTCATCATCAATGTATCAAAATGTGAGCTTGCAATAAAAGATGGGAGCACTGCTAACAAGAAATGATGGGAGGTACTCTTTATTTTGGAACTCAACTAATTATTATCAACAAGAAATGCTAATCAAGATGGAGTGCTCTTGTTTGCTGGAATTGAATGAATTCCTCTGATGGATGGTTCTTGGGCAATATGTTGATAAAGTATATATCATTAATAAAGTGACAAAACATAATGTCAAGGTAATTGAATGAAAAATACTCCGTGTAACAAAAATTGGAGCCTAATTAGCTTGAGGTGATATGAAAGTCTCATTATTTAGCAATTAAACAACTTCACATTAGCACGAAATGCATAATGAATGATTGCTTTCGTAGATGGAAGGAAGTAGATTTAGAATTTCAGTGGAGTTGAAATTTTTGTCATTTCATTAATATAGTAGGTTGTTTAGCGACATTTGTCATTTTCATCATCAATGTATCAAAATGTGTGCTTGCAATTAAAAGTGGAGCCCTACTAACAAGAAATGTTGGGAGGTTCTATTTATTTTGGAACTCAATCAATTATTATCAGTAAGAAATGCGAATGAAGATGGAGTACTCTTGTTTGTTGGAATTGAATGAATTCCTCTGATTGATGGTTCATAGGCAATATTTTTATAATGAATATAGTCGTTAATAAAGATACAAAACATAATGTCAAGGTCATTGAATGAAAAATACTCCTTGTAATAGAAACAGGAGCATAATTAGCATGAGGTGATTTGAAAGTCTCATTATTTAGGAATTAAACAACTTCACAATAGCAAGAAATTCATAATGAATGATTGCTTTCGCAGATGGAAGTAAGTAGATTTAGAATTTGAATGGAATTTAAATTTTTGTCATGTCATTAATATACTAGGTTGTTTAGCCACATTTGTCATTTTCATCATCAATGTATCAAAATGTGTGCTTGCAATTAAAAGAGGAGCCTTGCTAATAAGAAAGGATGGGAGGAACCCTTTATTTTGGAACTCAACCAATTATTATCAACAAGAAATGTGAATCAAGATGGAGTACTCTTGTTTGTTGGAATTGAATGAATTCCTCTGATGGATGGTTCATGGGCAATATTTTTATAATGAAGATAGACGTTAATAATGAAACAAAACATAATGTCAAGGACATTGAATGAACAATACTCCTTATAACAATAAGAGGAGCCTAATTAGCATGAGGTGATATGAAAGTCTCATTATTTAGGAATTAAACAACTTCACATTAGCACGAAATGCATAATGAATGATTGCTTTCGTAGATGGAAGGAAGTAGATTTAGAATTTTAGTGGAGTTGAAATTTTTGTCATTTCATTAATATAGTAGGTTGTTTAGCCACATTTGTCATTTTCATCATCAATGTATCAAAATGTGTGCTTGCAATTAAAAGAGGAGCACTGCTAACGAGAAATGATGGGAGGTACTCTTTATTTTGGAACTCACCTAATTATTATCAACAAGAAATGCGAATCATGATGGAGTACTCTTGTTTGCTGGAATTGAATGAATTCCTTTGATGGATGGTTCGTGGGCAATATTTTGATAATGTATATATCGTTAATAAAGATACAAAACATAATGTCAAGTTCATTGAATGAAAAATACTCCTTGTAACAATAAGTGGAGCCTCATTAGGATGAGGTGATATGAAAGTCTCATTATTTAGGAATTAAACAACTTCACATTTGCACGAAATGCATAACGAATGATTGCTTTCATAGATGGAAGTATGGTGATTTAGAATTTCAATGGAGTTTAAATTTTTTTCATGTATTTAATATACTAGGTTCTTTTGCGAAATTTTACATTTTCATCATCAATGTATCAAAATGTGTGCTTGCAATTAAAAGAGCATCCATGCTAACAAGAAATGTTGGGAGGTTCTCTTTATTTTGGAACTCAACCAATTATTATCAGCAAGAAATGTGAATCAAGATGGAGTACTCTTGTTTGCTGGAATTGAATGACTTCCTCTAATTGATGGTTCATGGGCAATATTTTTATAGTGAATATATACGTTAATAAAGATACAAAACATAATGTCAAGGTCATTGAATGAAAAATACTCCTTGTAACAATAAGAGGAGCCTAATTAGCATGAGGTGATATGAAAGTCTCATTATTTAGGAATTAAACAACTTCACATTAGCACGAAATGCATAACGAATGATTCCTTTCGCAGATGGAAGTAAGTAGATTTACAATTTCAATGAAGTTTAAATTTTTGTCATGTATTTTCATCATCAATGTATCGAAATGTGTGCTTGCAATTAAAAGAGGAGTCTTGCTAACAAGAAATGATGGGAGGTACTCTTTATTTTGGAACTCAACCAATTATTTTCAACAAGAAATGCAAATCAAGATGGAGTACTCTTCTTTGTTGGAATTTAATGAATTCCTCTGATGGATGCTTCATGGGCAATATTTTTATAATGAATATAGACGTTAATAATGAAACAAAACATAATGTCAAGGTCATTGAATTAACAATACTACTTGCAAAAATAAGAGGAGCCTAATTAGAATGAGGTGATATGAAAGTCTCATTATTTAGGAATTAAACAACTTCACATTAGCAAGATATTCATAATGAATTATTGCTATCGCAGATGGAAGTAAGTAGATTTAGAATTTCAATGGAGTTTAAATTTTTGTCATATCATTAATATAGTAGGTTGTTTAGCCACATTTCTCATTTTCATCATCAATGTATCAAAATGTGTGCTTGCAATTAAAAGAGGAGCCTTGCTAACAAGAAATGTTGGGAGGTTCTATTTATTTTGGAACTCAACCAATTATTATCAGCAAGAAATGCGAATGAAGATGGAGTACTCATGTTTGTTGGAATTGAATGAATTCCTCTGATTGATGGTTCATGGGCAATTTTTTTATAATGAATATAGTCGTTAATAAAGATACAAAACATAATGTCAAGTTCATTGAATGACAAATACTCCTTGTAACAATAAGAGGAGCCTCATTAGCATGAGGTGATATGAAAGTCTCATTATTTAGGAATTAAACAACTTCACAATAGCACGAAATTCATAATGAATGATTGCTTTCGCAGATGGAAGTAAGTAGATTTAGAATTTCAATGGAGTTTAAATTTTTGTCATGTCATTAATATAGTAGGTTGTTTAGCCACATTTGTCATTTTCATCATGAATGTTTCAAAATGTGTGCTTGCAATTAAAAGAGGAGCCCTGCTAACAACAAATGATGGGCGGTACACTTCATTTTGCAACTCAACCAATTATAATCAATAAGAAATGCGAATCAACGTGGAGGTCTCTTGCTTGTTGGAATTGAATGAATTCCTCTAATTGATGGGTCATGGGCAATATTTTTATAATGAATATAGACGTTAATAATGAAACAAAACATAATGTCAAGTTCATTGAATGACAAATACTCCTTGTAACAATAAGAGGAGCCTAATTAGCATGAGGTGATATGAAAGTCTCATTATTTAGGAATTAAACAACTTCACATTAGCACGAAATGCATAACAAATGATTGCTTTCATAGATGGAAGTAAGTAGATTTAGAATTTCAATGGACTTTAAATTTTTGTCATTTCATTAATATACTAGGTTGTTTAGCAACATTTGTCATTTTCAGCATCAATGTATCAAAATGTGTGCTTGCAATTAAAAGAGGAGCACTGCTAACAACAAATGCTGGGAGGTTCTATTTATTTTGGAACTAACCAATTATTATCAGCAAGAAATGCGAATGAAGATGGAGTACTCTTGTTTGGTGGAATTGAATGAATTCCTCTGATTGATGTTTCATGGGCAATATTTTTATAATGAATATAGACATTAATAATGAAACAAAACATAATGTCAAGGACATTGAATGAACAATACTCCTTGTAACAATAAGTGGAGGATAATTAGCATGAGGTGATATGAAAGTCTCATTATTTAGGAATTATACAACTTCACATTAGCAAGATATTCATAATGAATTATTGCTTTCGCAGATGGAAGTAAGAAGATTTAGAATTTCAATGGAGTTTAAATTTTTGTCATGTCATTAATATAGTAGGTTGTTTAGCCACATTTGTCATTTTCATCATCAATGTATCAAAATGTGTGCTTGCAATTTAAAAGAGGAGCCTTTTGCTAACAAGAAAGGATGGGAGGTACTCTTTATTTTGGAACTCAACCAATTATTATTAACAAGAAATGTGAATCAAGGTGGAGTACTCTTGTTTGTTGAAATGGAATGAATTCGATTGATGGATGGTTCATGGGCAATATTTTTATAATGAATATAGACGTTAATAATAAAACAAAACATAATGTCAAGGTCATTGAATGAACAATACTCCTTGTAACAATAAGAGGAGCCTCATTAGCATGAGGTGATATGAAAGTCTCATTATTTAGGAATTAAACAACTTCACATTAGCACGAAATTCATAATGAATGATTGCTTTCGCAGATGGAAGTAAGTAGATTTAGAATTTCAATGGAGTTTAAATTTTTGTCATGTCATTAATATATACTGGCATGTTTTAGCCACATTTGTCATTTTCATCATCAATGTATCAAAATGTGTGCTTGCAATTTAAAACAGGAACCTTGCTAACAAGAAATGTTGGGGAGGTTCTATTTATTTTTGGAACTCAACCAATTATTATCAGCAAGAAATGCGAATGAAGATGGAGTACTCTTGTTTGTTGGAATTGAATGAATTCCTCTGATTGATGGTTCATGGGCAATTTTTTTTTATAATGAATATAGTCGTTAATAAAGATACAAAACATAATGTCAAGTTCATTGAATGACAAATACTCCTTGTAACAATAAAGAGGAGCCTCATTAGCATGAGGTGATATGAAAGTCTCATTATTTAGGAATTAAACAACAAACTTCACAATTAGCACGAAATTCATAATGAATGATTGCTTTCGCAGATGGAAGTAAGTAGATTTACAATTTCAATGGAGTTTTAAATTTTTGTCATGTCATTAATATACTAGGTTGTTTTTAGCCACATTTGTCATTTTCATCATGAATGTTTCAAAATGTGTGCTTGCAATTAAAAGAGGAGCCCTGCTAACAACAAATGATGGGCGTACACTTCATTTTGCAACTCAACCAATTATTATCAATAAGAAATGCGAATCAACGTGGAGGTCTCTTGCTTGTTGGAATTGAATGAATTCCTCTAATTGATGGGTCATGGACAATATTTTTATAATGAATATAGACGTTAATAATGAAACAAAACATAATGTCAAGTTCATTGAATGACAAATACTCCTTGTAACAATAAGAGGAGCCTAATTAGCATGTGGTGATATGAAAGTCTCATTATTTAGGAATTAAACAACTTCACATTAGCACGAAATGCATAACAAATGATTGCTTTCATAGATGGAAGTAAGTAGATTTAGAATTTCAATGGAGTTTAAATTTTTTTCATTTCATTAATATAGTAGGTTGTTTAGCAACATTTGTCATTTTCATCATCAATGTATCAAAATGTGTGCTTGCAATTATAAGAGGAGCACTGCTAACATGAAATGATGGAAGGTACTCTTTATTTTGGAACTCAACTAATTATTATCAACAAGAAATGCGAATCAAGATGGAGTACTCTTGTTTGCTGGAATTGAATGAATTCCTCTGATGGATGGTTCATGGGCAATATGTTGATAATGTATATATCGTTAATAAAGATACAAAACATAATGTCAAGGTCATTGAATGAAAAATACTCCTTGTAACATAAGAGAAGCCTAATTAGCATGAGGTGATATGAAAGTCTAATTATTTAGGAATTAAACAACATCACTTTAGCACGAAATGCATAATGAATGATTGCTTTCGTAGATGGAAGTAAGTAGATTTAGAATTTCAATGGAGTTTAAATTTTTGTCATGTCATTAATATACTACCTTGTTTAGCCACATTTGTCATTTTCATCATCAATGTATCAAAATGTGTGCTTGAAATTAAAAGAGGAGCCCTGTTAACAAGAAATGTTGGGAGGTTCTCTCTATTTTGGAACTCAACCACTTATTATCAACAAGAAATGCGAATCAAGATGGAGTACTCTTGTTTGTTGGAATTGAATGAATTCCTCTGATGGATGGTTCATGGGCATATATTTTTATAATGATGAATATAGACGTTAATAATGAAACAAAACATAATGTCAAGGACATTGAATGAACAATACTCCTTGTAACAATAAGAGGAGCCTAATTAGCATTAGGAGATATCAAAGTCTCATTATTTAGGAATTAAACAACTTGACAATAGCAAGAAATTCATAATCAAAAATTGCTTTCGCAGATGGAAGCAAGTAGATTTAGAATTTCAATGGAATTTAAATTTTTGTCATGTCATTAATATACTAGGTTGTTTAGCAACATTTGTCATTTTGATCATCAATGTATCAAAATGTGTGCTTGTAATTAAAAGAGGAGCACTGCTAACAAGAAATGATGGGCGGTACTCTTCATTTTGGAACTCAACTAATTATTATCAACAAGAAATGCGAATCAACGTGGAGTACTCTTGTTTGTTGGAATTGAATGAATTCCTCTGATGGATGGTTCCTGGGCAAAATGTTGATAATGTATATATCGTTAATAAAGAGACAAAACATAATGTCAAGGTCATTGAATGAAAAATACTCCATGTAACAATAAGTGGAGCCTAATTAGCTTGAGGTGATATGAAAGTCTCATTATTTAGGAATTAAACAACTTCACATTTGCACGAAATGCATAACAAATGATTGCTTTCGTAGATGGATGTATGTTGATTTAGAATTTCAATGAAGTTTAAATTTTTGTCATGTATTTAATATACTAGGTTGTTTAGCGACATTTGTCATTTTCATCATCAATGTATCAAAATGTGTGCCTGCAATTAAAAAGTAGCCCTCCTAACAAGAAATGTTGGGAGGTTTTATTTATTTTGGAACTCAACCAATTATTATCAGCAAGAAATGCGAATGAAGATGGAGTACTCTTGTTTGGTGGAATTGAATGAAATCCTCTGATTGATGGTTCATGGGCAATATTTTTATAATGAATATAGTCGTTAATAAAGATACAATACATAATGTCAAGGTCATTGAATGAAAAATACTCCTTGTAACAGAAACAAGAGCATAATTAGCATGAGGTGATTTGAAAGTCTCATTATTTAGGAATTAAACAACCTCACAATATCAAGAAATTCATAATGAATTATTGCTTTCGCAGATGAAAGTAAGTAGATTTAGAATTTCAATGGAATTTAAATTTTTGTCATTTCATTAATATGCTAGGTTGTTTAGCCACATTTGTCATTTTCATCATCAATGTATCAAAATGTGTGTTTGAAATTAAAAGAGGAGCCCTGTTAACAAGAAATGATGGGAGGTACTCTCTATTTTGCAACTCAACCAATTATTATCAACAAGAAATGCAAATCAAGATGGAGTACTCTTGTTTGTTGGAATTGAATGAATTCCACTGATGGATGGTTCATGGGCAATATTTTTATAATGAATATAGACGTTAATAATGAAATAAAACATAATGTCAAGGACATTGAATGAACAATACTCCTTGTAACAATAAGAGGAGCCTAATTAGCATGAGGTGATATGAAAGTCTCATTATTTAGGAATTAAACAACTTCACATTAGCACGAAATGAATAATGAATGATTGCTTTCGTAGATGGAATTAAGTAGATTTAGAATTTCAATGGAGTTGAAATTTTTGTCATTTCATTAATATACTAGGTTGTTTAGCAACATTTGTCATTTTCAGCATCAATGTATCAAAATGTGTGCTTGCAATTAAAAGAGGAGCACTGCTAACAACAAATGCTGGGAGGTTCTATTTATTTTGGAACTCAACCAATTATTATCAGCAAGAAATGCGAATGAAGATGGAGTACTCTTGTTTGGTGGAATTCAATGAATTCCTCTGGTTGATGTTTCATGGGCAATATTTTTATAATGAATATAGACGTTAATAATGAAACAAAACATAATGTCAAGGACATTGAATGAACAATACTCCTTGTAACAATAAGTGGAGCATAATTAGCATGAGGTGATATGAAAGTCTCATTATTTAGGAATTAAACAACTTCACATTAGCAAGATATTCATAATGAATTATTGCTTTCGCAGATGGAAGTAAGTAGATTTAGAATTTCAATGGAGTTTAAATTTTTGTCATGTCATTAATATAGTAGGTTGTTTAGCCACATTTGTCATTTTCATCATCAATGTATCAAAATGTGTGCTTGCAATTAAAAGAGGAGCCTTGCTAACAAGAAAGGATGGGAGGTACTCTTTATTTTGGAACTCAACCAATTATTATCAACAAGAAATGTGAATCAAGATGGAGTACTCTTGTTTGTTGAAATTGAATGAATTCGATTGATGGATGGTTCATGGGCAATATTTTTATAATGAAAATAGACGTTAATAATGAAACAAAACATAATGTCAAGGTCATTGAATGAACAATACTCCTTTTAACAATAAGAGGAGCCTCATTAGCATGAGGTGATATGAAAGTCTCATTATTTAGGAATTAAACAACTTCACAATAGCACGAAATTCATAATGAATGATTGCTTTCGCAGATGGAAGTAAGTAGATTTAGAATTTCAATGGAGTTTAAATTTTTTGTCATGTCATAATTTAATATACTAGCATGTTTAGCCACATTTGTCATTTTCATCATCAATGTATCAAAATGTGTGCTTGAAATTAAAAGAGGAGCCCTGTTAACAAGAAATGTTGGGAGGTACTCTCTATTTTGGAACTCAACCAATTATTATCAACAAGAAATGCAAATCAAGATGGAGTACTCTTGTTTGTTGGAATTGAATGAATTCCTCTGATGGATGGTTCATGGGCAATATTTTTATAATGAATATAGACATTAATAATGAAACAAAACATAATGTCAAGGACATTGAATGAACAATACTCCTTGTAACAATAAGAGGAGCCTAATTAGCATTAGGAGATATCAAAGTCTCATTATTTAGGAATTAAACAACTTGACAATAGCAAGAAATTCATAATCAAAAATTGCTTTCGCAGATGGAAGCAAGTAGATTTAGAATTTCAATGGAATTTAAATTTTTGTCATGTCATTAATATACTATGTTGTTTAGCCACATTTGTCATTTTCATCATGAATGTTTCAAAATGTGTGCTTGCAATTAAAAGAGGGTGCCAACAACAAATGATGGGCGGTACACTTCATTTTGGAACTCAACCAATTATTATCAATAAGAAATGCGAATCAACGTGGAGGTCTCTTGCTTGTTGGAATTGAATGAATTCCTTTAATTGATGGGTCATGGGCAATATATTTTTATAATGAATATAGACGTTAATAATGAAACAAAACATAATGTCAAGTTCATTGAATGACAAATACTCCTTGTAATAATAAGAGGAGCCTAATTAGCATGCGGTGATATTAAAGTCTCATTAGTTAGGAATTAAACAACTTCACATTAGAACGGAATGCATAACAAATGATTGCTTTCATAGATGGAAGTAAGTAGATTTAGAATTTCAATGGAGTTTAAATTTTTGTCATTTCATTAATATACTAGGTTGTTTAGCAACATTTGTCATTTTCATCATCAATGTATCAAAATGTATGCTTGCAATTAAAAGAGGAGCACTGCTAACAAGAAATGATGGGAGGTACTCTTTATTTTGGAACTCAACTAATTATTATCAACAAGAAATGCGAATCAAGATGGAGTACTCTTGTTTGTTGGAATTGAATGAATTCCTCTGATGGATGGTTCATGGGCAATATTTTTATAATGAATATAGACGTTAATAATGAAACAAAACATAATGTCAAGGACATTGAATGAACAATACTCCTTGTAACAATAAGAGGAGCCTAATTAGCATTAGGAGATATCAAAGTCTCATTATTTAGGAATTAAACAACTTGACAATAGCAAGAAATTCATAATCAAAAATTGCTTTCGCAGATGGAAGCAAGTAGATTTAGAATTTCAATGGAATTTAAATTTTTGTCATGTCATTAATATACTAGGTTGTTTAGCAACATTTGTCATTTTGATCATCAATATATCAAAATGTGTGCTTGTAATTAAAAGAGGAGCACTGCTAACAAGAAATGATGGGAGGTACTCTTTATTTTGGAACTCAACTAATTATTATCAACAAGAAATGCGAATCAAGATGGAGTACTCTTGTTTGCTGGAATTGAATGAATTCCTCTGATGGATGGTTCCTGGGAAATATGTTGATAATGTATATATCGTTAATAAAGAGACAAAACATAATGTCAAGGTCATTGAATGAAAAATACTCCTTGTAACAATAAAAGGAGCCTAATTAGCTTGGGGTGATATGAAAGTCTCATTATTTAGGAATTAAACAACTTCACATTTGCACGAAATGCATAACAAATGATTGCTTTCCTAGATGGAAGTATGTTGATTTAGAATTTCAATGGAGTTTAAATTGTTGTCATGTATTTAATATACTAGGTTGTTTAGCGACATTTGTCAGTTTCATCATCAATGTATCAAAATGTGTGCTTGCAATTAAAAAGTAGCCCTCCAAACAAGAAATGGTGGGAGGTTTTATTTATTTTGGAACTCAACCAATTATTATCAGCAAGAAATGCGAATGAAGATGGAGTACTCTTGTTTGGTGGAATTGAATGAAATCCTCTGATTGATGGTTCATGGGTAATATATTTTTATAATGAATATAGTCGTTAATAAAGATACAATACATAATGTCAAGGTCATTGAATGAAAAATACTCCTTGTAACAGAAAAACAGGAGCATAATTAGCATGAGGTGATTTGAAAGTCTCATTATTTAGGAATTAAACAACTTCACAATATCAAGAAATTCATAATGAATTATTGCTTCCCGCAGATGAAAGTAAGTAGATTTAGAATTTCAATGGAATTTAAATTTTTTGTCATGTCATTAAATATGCTAGGTTGTTTTAGCCACACATTTGTCATTTTTCATCATCAATGTATCAAAATGTGTGTTTTGAAATTAATAGAGGAGCCCCTGTTAACAAGAAATGATGGGAGGTACTCTCTATTTTGCAACTCAACCAATTATTATCAACAAGAAATGCCAATCAAGATGGAGTACTCTCTTGTTTGTTGGAATTGAATGAATTCCATTGATGGATGGTTCATGGGCAATATATTTTTATAATGAATATAGACGTTAATAATGAAAACAAAACATAATGTCAAGGACATTGAATGAACCATACTCCTTGTAACAATAAGAGGAGCCTAATTAGCATGAGGTGATATGAAAGTCTCATTATTTAGGAATTAAACAACTTCACATTAGCACGAAATGCATAATGAATGATTGCTTTCGTAGATGGAAGTAAGTAGATTTAGAATTTCAATGGAGTTTAAATTTTTGTCATTTCATTAATATACTAGGTTTGTTTAGCAACATTTGTCATTTTCAGCATCAATGTATCAAAAATGTGTGCTTGCAATTAAAAGAGGAGCACTGCTAACAAGAAATGATGGGAGGTGCTCTTTATTTTGGAACTCAACTAATTATTATCAACAAGAAATGCGAATCAAGATGGAGTACTCTTGTTTGCTGGAATTGAATGAATTCCTCTGATGGATGGTTCCTAGGCAATATGTTGATAATGTATATATCGTTAATAAAGAGACAAAACATAATGTCAAGGTCATTGAATGAAAAATACTCCGTGTAACAATAAGTAAAGCCTAATTAGCTTGAGGTGATATGAAAGTCTCATTATTTAGGAATTAAACAACTTCACAATAGCACGAAATGCATAATGAATGATTGCTTTCGCAGATAGAAGTAAGTAGATTTAGAATTTCAATGGAATTTAAAATTTTGGTCATGTATTTTAATATACTAGGTTGTTTTAGCGACATTTGTCATTTTCATCATCAATGTATCAAAATGTGTTGCTTGCAATTAAAAGAGGAGCCCTGGTAACAAGAAATGTTGGGAGGTACTATTTATTTTGGAACTCAACCAATTATTATCAACAAGAAATGTGAATGAAGATAGAGTACTCTTGTTTGGTGGAATTGAATGAATTCCTCTGATTGATGGTTCATGGACAATATTTTTTGTAATGAATATAGTCGTTAATAAAGATAATGTCAAGGTCATTCAATGAAAAATACTCATTGTAACAGAAATAGGAGCATAATTTAGCATGAGGTGATTTGAAGGTCTCATTATTTAGGAATTAAACAACTTCACATTAGCAAGATATTCATAAATGAATTATTTGCTTTCGTAGATGGAAGTAAGTAGATTTTAGAATTTCAATGGAGTTTTAAATTTTTGTCAAGTCATTAATATAGTATGTTGTTTAGCCACATTTGTCATTTTCATCATCAATGTATCAAAATGTGTGCTGCTCGCAATTAAAAGAGGAGCCTTGCTAACAAGAAAGGATGGGAGGTACTCTTTATTTTGGAATTCAAACCAATTATTATCAACAAGAAATGTGAATCAACATGGAGTACTCTTGTTTGTTGAAATTGAATGAATTCCTTTGATGGATGGTTCATGGGCAAATATTTTTATAATGAATATAGACGTTAATAATGAAACAAAACATAACGTCAAGGTCATTGAATGAACAATACTCCCTTGTAACAATAAGAGGAGGAGCCTCATTAGCATGAGGTGATATGAAAGTCTCATTATTTAGGAATTAAAACAACTTCACATTAGCAAGATATTCATAATGAATTATTGCTATCGTAAATGGAAGTAAGTAGATTTAGCATTTCAATGGAGTTTAAATTTTTGTCATATCATTAATGTAGTAGGTTGTTTAGCCACATTTGTCATTTTCATCATCATCAATGTATCAAAATGTGTGCTTGCAATTAAAAAAGGAGCCTTGCTAACAAGAAATGATGGGAGGGTTCTATTTATTTTGGAACTCAACCAATTATTATCAGCAAGAAATGCGAATGAAGATAGAGTGCTCTTGTTTGTTGGAATTGAATGAATTCCTCTGATTGATGGTTCATGGGCAATTTTTTTTATAATGAATATAGTCGTTAATAAAGAAACAAAACATAATGTCAAGGACATTGAATGAACAATACTCCTTGTAACAATAAGAGGAGCCTAATTAGCATGAGGTGATATGAAAGTCTCATTATTTAGGAATTAAACAACTTCACATTAGCACGAAATGCATAATGAATGATTGCTTTCGTAGATGGAAGTAAGTAGATTTAGAATTTCAATGGAGTTGAAATTTTTGTCATTTCATTCATTAATATACTAGGTTGTTTTAGCAACAATTTTGTCATTTTCATCATCAATGTATCAAAATGTGTGCTTGCAATTAAAAAGAGCACTGCACTGCTAACAAGAAATGATGGGAGGTACTCTCTTTATTTTGGAACTCAACTAATTATTATACAATCAACAAGAAATGCGAATCAAGATGAAGTACTCTTGTTTGCTGGAATTGAATGAATTCCTCTGATGGATGGTTCCTAGGCAATATGTTGATAATGTTATATATCGTTAATAAAGAGACAAAACATAATGTCAAGGTCATTGAATGAAAAAATACTCCTTGTACAACAATAAGTAAAGCCTAATTAGCTTGATGAGGTGATATGAAAGTCTCATTATTTAGGAATTAAACAACTTCACATTAGCACGAAATGCATAATGAATGATTGCTTTCGCAGATAGAAGTAATTAGATTTAGAATTTCAATGGAATTTAAATTTTGGTCATGTATTTAATATACTAGTTTGTTTAGCGACATTTGTCATTTTCATCATCAATGTATCAAAAATGTGTGCTTGCAATTAAAAGAGGAGCCCTGCTAACAAGAAATGTTGGGAGGTTCTTTTATTATTTTGGAACTCAACCAATTATTATCAACAAGAAATGTGAATGAAGATAGAGTACTCTTGTTTGGTGGAATTGAATGAATTCCTCTGATTGATGGTTCATGGACAATATTTTTGTAATGAATTTAGTCGTTAATAAAGATACAAAACATAATGTCAAGGACATTGAATGAACAATACTCCCTTGAAACAACAATAACAGAGGAGCCTAATTAGCATTAGGAGAATATCAAAAGTCTCATTATTTAGGAATTAAACAACTTGACAATAGCAAGAAATTCATAATCAAAAATTGCTTTCGCAGATGGAAGCAAGTAGATTTAGAATTTCAATGGAATTTAAATTTTTGTCATGTCATTAATATACTAGGTTGTTTAGCCACATTTGTCATTTTTCATCATGAATGTTTCAAAATGTGTGCTTTCAATTAAAAGAGGAGCCCTGCTAACAAGAAATGTTGGGAGGGTTCTATTTATTTTGGAACTCAACCAATTATTATCAACAACGAATGCCGAATGAAGATAGAGTAGTACTCTTGTTTGGTGGAATTGAATGAATTCCTCTAATTGATGGTTCATTGGACAATATTTTTGTAATGAATATAGTCGTTAATAATAAAGAAACATAATGTCAAGGTCATTCAATGAAAAATACTCATTGTAATAAAAACAGGAGCATAATTAGCATGAGGTGATTTGAAAGTCTCATTATTTAGAATTAAACAACTTCACAATAGCACAACGAAATTCATAATGAATGATTGCTTTCGCAGATGAAAGTAAGTAGATTTAGAATTTCAATGGAGTTTAAATTTTTGTCATTTCATTAATATACTAGGTTGTTTTAGCCACATTTGTCATTTTTCATCATCAATGTATCAAAATGTGTGCTTGAAATTAAAAGAGGAGCCCTGCTAACAAGAAATGATGTGGGAGGTACTCTCTATTTTGGAACTCAACCAAATTATTATCAACAAGAAATGCGAATCAAGATGGAGTACTCTTGTTTGTTGGAATTGAATGAATTCCTCTGATTGATGGTTCATGGGCAATATTTTTATAATGAATATAGACGTTTTAATAATGAAACAAAACATAATGTCAAGGACATTGAATGAACAATACTCCTTGTAACAATAAGATTGGAGCCTAATTAGCATTGAGGTGATATGAAAGTCTCATTATTTAGGAATTAAACAACTTGACACATTAGCAAGAAATTCATAATCAAAAATTGCTTTCGCAGCATGGAAGCAAGTAGATTTAGAATTTCAATGGAATTTAAATTTTTGTCATGTCATTAATTAATATACTAGGGTTGTTTAGCCACATTTGTCATTTTCATCATGAATGTTTCAAAAATGTGTGCTTTGCAATTAAAAGAGGAGCCCTGCCTGAACAAAGAAATGATGGGCGGTGTACACTTTTCATTTTGGAACTCAAACCAATTATTATCAATAAGAAATGCGAATCAATGTGGAGGTACTCTTGCTTGTTGGAATTGAATGAATTCCTCTAATTGATGGTTCAATGGGCAATATTTTTATAATGAATTAATAGTCGTTAATAAAAAGATACAAAACATACAATGTCAAGTTCATTGAATGAAAAATACTCCTTGTAGTAATAAGATGGAGCCTAATTAGCATGAGGTGATATGAAAGTCTCATTAGTTAGGAATTAAACAACTTCACATTAGAACGAAATGCATAATTGAAATGATTGCTTTCATAGATGGAAGTAAGTAGATTTAGAATTTCAATGGAGTTTAAATTTTTGTCATTTCATTTAATATACTAGGTTGTTTAGCAACATTTGTCATTTTCATCATCAATGTAATCAAAATGTGTGCCTTGCAATTAGGAAAGAGGAGCACATGCTAACAACAAAATGGATGGGAGGTACTCTTTATTTCGGAACTCAAACTAATTATTATCAACAAGAAATGCGAAATCAAGATGGAGTACTCTTGTTTGTTGGAATTGAATGAATTCCACTGATGGATGGTTCATGGGCAATATTTTTATAATGAATATAGACGTTAATAATGAAAACAAAACATAATGTCAAGGACATTGAATGAACAATACTCCTTGTAACAATAAGAGGAGCCTAATTAGCATGACGGTGATATGAAAGTCTCATTATTTAGGAATTAAACAACTTCACATTAGCACAAAATTCATAATGAATGATAGCTTTCGTAGATGGAAGTAAGTAGAGATTTAGAATTTCATAATGTGAGTTTAAATTTTTGTCATTTCATTAATATACTAGGTTTTTTTTAGCAAACATTTGTCATTTTCAGCATCAATGTATCAAAATGTGTGCTTGCAATTAAAAAAGGAGCACTGCTAACAACAAAATGTGGGGATGGTTCTTATTTATTTTGGAACTAACCAATTATATTATCAAGGCAAAAGCAAAGAAATGTGAATGAAAGATGGAATACTCTTGTTTGGTGGAATTGAATGAATTCCTCTGATTGATTGTTTCATGGGCAATATTTTTTATAATGAATATAGACGTTAATAATGAAACAAAACATAATGTCAAGGACATTGAATGAACAATACTCCTGTGTAACAATAAGTGGAGCATAATTTAGCATGAGGTGATATGAAAGTCTCATTATTTAGGAATTAAAGAACTTCACATTAGCAAGATATTCATAATGATTTATTATGCTTTCGCAGATGGAAGTAAAAGATTTTAGAATTTCAATGGAGTTTAAATTTTTTTTTTGTCATGTCATTAATATAGTAGGTTGTTTAGCCACATTTGTCATTTTTCATCATCAATGTATCAAAATGTGTGCTTGCAATTAAAAGAGGAGCACTGCTAACAAGAAATGATGGGAGGTGCTCTTTATTTTGGAACTCAACTAATTATTAATCAACAAGAAATGCGAATCAAGATGGAGGAATCTTGTTTGCTGGAATTGAATGAATTCCTCTGATGGATGGTTCATGGGGCAATATTGTTGATAATGCAAATATATATCGTTAACAAAGAGACCAAAAACATAATGTCAAGGTCATTGAATGAAAAATACTCCTGCTGTTCTGTAACAATAAGTAAGCCTAATTAGCTTGAGGTGATATGAAAGTCTCATTATTTAGGAATTAAACAATTTCACAATAGCACGAAATGCATAATAATGAATGATTGCTTTCGCAGATGGTAGTAAGTAGATTTAGAATTTCAATGGAGTTTAAATTTTGGTCCATGTATTTAATATACTAGGTTGTTTAGCGGACATTTGTCATTTTCATCATCAATTGTATCAAAATGTGTGCTTGCAATTAAAAGAGGAGCCCTGGTAACAAGAAATGTTGGGAGGTACTATTTATTTTGGAACTCAACCAATTTATTATCAACAAGAAATGTGAATGAAGATAGAGTACTCTTGGTTGGTGGAATTGAATGAATTCCTCTGATTGATGGTTCATGGACAATATTTTTTTAATGAATATAGTCGTATAATAAAGATAATGTCAAGGTCTCATTGAATGAAAAAATACTCCTTGTAACAGAAATGAGGAGCATAATTAGCATGAGGTGATATGAAAAGTCTCATTATTTAGGAATTAAACAACTTCACATTAGCAAGAATATTCACTAATGAAATGATTGCTTTCGTAGATGGAAGTAAGTAGATTTAGAATTTCAATGGAGTTTAAATTTTTGTCATGTCATTAATATACTAGCATGTTTAGCCCACAATTTGTCATTTTCATCATCAATGTATCAAAATGTGTGCTTGAAATTAAAAGAGGAGCCCTGTTAACAAGAAATGTTGGGAAGGTACTACTCTATTTTGGAACTCAACCAATTATTATCAACAAGAAATGCGAATCAAGATGAAGTACTCTTGTTTGTTGGAATTGAATGAATTCCTCTGATGGATGGTTCATGGGCAATATTTTTATAATGAATATAGACGTTAATAATGAAACAAAACATAATGTCAAGGACATTGAAATGCAACAAAATACTCCTTGTAACAATAAGTGGAGCTATAATTAGCATGAGGGTGATATGAAAGTCTCATTATTTAGGAATTAAACAACTTCACATTAGCAAGATATTTCATAATGAATGAATTGCTTTCGCAGGTGGAAGTAAGAAGATTTAGAATTTTCAATGGAGTTTAAATTTTTGTCATGTCATTAATATAGTAGGTTGTTTAGCCACATTTGTCATTTTCATCATCAATGTATCAAAATGTGTGCTTGCAATTAAAAGAGGAGCCTTGCTAACAAGAAAGCATGGGAGGTACTCTTTATTTTGGAACTCCAACCAATTATTATTGACAAGAAATGTGAATCAAGATGGAGTACTCTTGTTTGTTTTGAAATGGAATGAATTCCATTAATTGGATGGTTCATGGGCAATATTTTTTTCTAATGAATATAGACTTGTTAATAAATAAAAACAAAACATAATGTCAAGGTCATTGAATGAACAATACTCCTTGTAACAATAAGAGGAGCCTCATTAGCATGAGGTGATATGAAAGTCTCATTATTTAGGAATTAAACAACTTCACATTAGCAAGATAATTCATAATGAATTATTGCTTTTTCATAGATGGAAGTAAGTAGATTTTAGAATTTTAATGGAGTTTAAAATTTTTGTCATGTCATTAATATAAGTAGGTTGTTGTTTAGCCAACATTTGTCATTTTCATCATCAATGTATCAAAATTGTGTGCTTGCCAATTAAAAGAGAGAGCCTTGCTAACAAGAAAAGGATAGGGAGGTACTCTTTATTTTGGAACTCAACCAATTATTATCACAAGAACATGTGAATTCAAGATGGAGTACTCATTGTTTGTTGAGAAATTGAATGAATTTCGATTGATGGATGGGTTCATGGCAATATTTTTATAATGAAAATAGACGTTTAATAATGAATAAACAAAACATAATGTCCAGGTCATTGAATGAACAATACTTCCTTGTAACAATCAGAGGAGCCTCATTAGCATGAGGGTGATATGAAAGTCTCATTATTTAGGAATTAAACAACTTCACAATAGCACGAAATTCATAATGAATGATTGCTTTTGCAAGATGGAAGTAAGTAGGATTTTAGAATTTCAATGGAGTTTAAATTTTTGTCATGTAATATTATATATACTCGCAATGTTTAGCCACATTTGTCCATTTTCATCATCAATGTATCAAAATGTGTGCTTGCAATTAAAAGAGGAGCCTTGCTAACAAGAAATGTTGGGAAGGGTTTACTTTATTTTTGGAACTCAACCAATTATTATCAGCAAGAAATGCGAATGAAGATGGAGTACTCTTGTTTGTTTGGATTTGAATGAATTCCTCTGATTGATGGGTTCATGGGCAATTTTTTTATAATGAATATATGTCCGTTAACAAAAGATACAAAACATAATGTCAAGTTCATTGAATGAAAATAATCTCCTTTGTAACAATAAGAGGAGCCTCATTAGCATGAGGTGATATGAAAGTCTCATTATTTAGGAAATTAAGCAACTTCACAATATGCACGAAATTTATAATGAATGATTGCTTTCGCAGATGGAAGTAAGTAGATTATACCAATTTCAATGGAGTTTCAATTTTTGTCATGTCATTAATATTACTAGGTTTGTTTAGCCACATTTGTCATTTTCATCATGAATGTTTCAAAATGTGTGACTTGCAATAAAAGAAGAGCCCTGCTAAACAACAAATGATGGAAGTGGTACACTTCATTTTGCAACTCATACCAATTATTATCAATAAGAAATGCGAATCAACGATGAGTACGGTCTATTGTTGTTGGAATTGAATGAATTCCTCTAATGGGACTGGGATCATGGGCAATATTTTTCTATAATGAATATAGACGTTAATAATGAAACAAACAAAATGTCTAAGTTCATTGAATGAACAAATACTCCTTGTAATAATAAGAGGAGCCGTAACTAGCATGGCGGTGATATGAAAGTCTCATTATTAGGGAATTAAACAACTTCAAATTAGCACGAAATTCATAATGAATGATTGCCTTTTCGTATATTGAAGTAAGTAGATTTAGAA
>JBAPLH010002051.1:0-23120 GCA_037897445.1 Ceriops zippeliana
TTCAACACCCAAAGGACTCATTCATCTTAGTTTGCTTTTCGTACAAAAGTGATTCGATTTATTTCCTAAATAATGAGTCCTTATATTCACTTTATGCTAAACAAGCTCCTTTTGTTGTTACAAGCACTATTTTTCTTGCAATAACCAAGAAACTATCTTTTGTCTCCTTATTAACAACTCTATTCATCAAGAAGAAAATGTCCATATCTATACAATTCATTCAATACAATCAAACAATGGGGTTAATGATCTTCATTAGGTTTTCTTATTGATGTTAATTGGTTGAATTCGAAAATAAACAATCCCTCAGAACATTTCTGGTTTGGAACAGTTGTCTTTTGGACCCAAACACACTTTTTGACACAATGATCATGAGATTAACATTTATAACTAAATTACATAGTATATTAATTAAAACAAACTTGTAGATGCACTATTAAAATTTTTAAATGTGTGTTTAGTTTCATCACCAAAAGGACTCATTCATCTTAGTTTTTGCTTTTCGTACTAATGTGAATTGGTTTATTTCCTAAATAATGAGTCCTTCTTTTCACTTTATGCTAAACAAGATCCTTTTGTTGTTACAAGCACTATTTTTCATGCAATAACCATGAAATTATCTTATGTCTGCTTATTAACAACTCTATTCATGAAGAAGAAAATGTCCATATCTGTACAATTCATTCAATACAATAAAACAATGGAGTTCATGATGTTCATTAGGGTTTCTTATTGATGTTAATTGGTTGAATTCCGAAATAAACATTCCATTAGAACATTTCTGGTTTGGAACACTCGTCCTTTGGTCCCAAAGACACTTTTTGACACAATAACCATGAGATTAACATTTATTACTAAATTACATAGTATATTAATTAAAACAAACATGTCCAGGCACTATTAAAAATTTAAATGTGTTTAGTTTCATCACCCAAAGGACTCATTCATCTTAGTTTGCTTTTTGTACTAAAGTGATTTGGTTTATTTCCAAAATAATGAGTCCATATATTCACTTTATGCTAAACAAGCTCCTTTTGTTGTTACAAGCACTATTTTTTCATGCAATAACCATGAAATTATCTTTTGTCTCCTTATTAACAACTCTATTCATCAAAGAAGAAAATGTCCATATCTGTACAATTCATTCAATACAATCAAACAATGGGGGTTTTAGGATGTTCATTAGGGTTTCTTATTGATGTTAATTGGTTGAATTCCAAAATAAACAGTCCATCAGAACATTTCTGGTTTGGAACACTTGTCTTTTGTACCCAAACACACTTTTTTGACACAATGATCATTAGATTAACATTTATAAACTAAATTACATAGTATATTAATTAAAACAAACATGTCGATGCACTATTGAAAATTTAAATGTGTTTAGTTTCATCACCCAAAGGACTCATTCATCTTAGTTTGCTTTTTCGTACTAATATGAAGTCTTTTTATTTCCGAAATAATGAGTCCTTCTATTCACTTTATGCTAAAGACGCTCCTTTTGTTGTTACAAGCTCTATTTTTGTTGCAATAACCATGAAATTATCTTTTGTCTCTTCATTAACAACTCTATTCATCAAGAAGAAAATGTCCATGTCTATACAATTCATTCAATACAGTCAAACAAATAGGGTTCATGATCTTCATTAGCTTTTCTTATTGATGTTAATTGGTTGAATTCCAAAATAATCAATCCCTCAGAACATTTCTGGTTTTGGAACAATTGTCTTTTGGACCCAAAACACAGTTTTTGACACAATGATCATGAGATTAACATTTATAACTAAAATTACACAGTATATATTAATTACAACAAACATGTAGATGCACTATTGAAAATTTAAATGTGTTTAGTTTTTCATCACCCAAAGGACTCATTCATCTTAGTTTGCTTTTTTTAACTAATGTGAAGTTGTTATATTTCCGAAAATAATGAGTCCTTCTATTCACTTTATGTTAAAACACGCTCCTTTTGTTGTTACAAGCACTATTTTTGTTGCAATAACCATGAAATTATCTTTTGTCTCCTTATTAACAACTCTATTCATCATGAAGAAAAATGTCCATATCTGTACAATTCATTCAATACAATTAAACAATGGGGTTCATGATGTTCATTTAGGGTTTCTTATTGATGTTGATTGGTTGAATTCCAAAATAAACAATCCCTCAGAACATTTCTGGTTTGGAACACTTGTCTTTTGTACCCAAAAACACTTTTTTTGACACAATGATCATGAGATTAACATTTATAACTAAATTACACAATATATTACTTACAACAAACATGTAGATGCACTATTGAAAATTTAAATGTGTTTAAATTCATCACCCAAAGGACTCATTCATCTTAGTTTGCTTTTCGTACTAAAGTGAATTGGTTTATTTCCTAAATAATGAGTCCGTATATTCACTTTATGCTAAACAAGCTCCTTTTGTTGTTACAAGCACTTTTTTTCATGCAATAACCATGAAATTATCTTATGTCTGCTTATTAACAACACTATTCATGAAGGAGAAAATGTCCATATCTGTACAATTCATTCAATACAATCAAACAATGGGGTTCATGATGTTCATTAGGGTTTCTTATTGATGTTAATTGGTTGAATTCCAAAATAAACAATCCCTCAGAACATTTTTGGTTTGGAACAGTTGTCTTTTGGACCCAAACACACTTTTTGACACAATGATCATGAGATTAACATTTATAACTAAATTACACAGTATATTAATTACAACAAAACATGTAGATGCACTATTGAAAATTTAAATGTGTTTAGTTTCATCAACCAAAGGACTCATTCATCTTAGTTTGCTTTTCGTACAAAAGTGATTTGATTGATTTCCTAAATAATGAGTCCTTATATTCACTTTATGCTAAACAAGCTCCTTTTGTTGTTACAAGCACTATTTTTCTTGCAATAACCAAGAAACTATCTTTTGTCTCCTTATTAACAACTCTATTCATCAAGAAGAAAATGTCCATATCTATACAATTCATTCAATACAATCAAACAATGGGGTTAATGATCTTCATTAGGTTTTCTTATTGATGTTAATTGGTTGAATTCCAAAATAAACAATCCCTCAGAACATTTCTGGTTTGGAACAGTTGTCTTTTGGACCCAAACACACTTTTTGACACAATGATCATGAGATTAACATTTATAACTAAATTACATAGTATACTAATTAAAACAAACTTGTAGATGCACTATTGAAAATTTAAATGTGTTTAGTTTCATCACCCAAAGGACTCATTCATCTTAGTTTGCTTTTCGTAGTAATGTGAATTGGTTTATTTCCTAAATAATGAGTCCTTCTATTCACTTTATGGTAAACAAGCTCCTTTTGTTGTTACAAGCACTATTTTTCTTGCAATTACAATGAAATTATCTTTTCTCTCCTTATTAACAATGCTATTCATCAAGAAGAAAATGTCCATATCTAAACAATTCTTTCAATACAATCAAACAATGGGGTTCATGATCTTCATTAGGTTTTCTTATTGATGTTAATTGGTTGAATTCCAAAATAAGCAATCCATCAGAACATTTCTGGTTTGAAACACTTGTCTTTTGTACGCAAACACAGTTTTTGACATAATGATCATTAGTTTAACATTTATAACTAAATTACATAGTATATTAATTAAAACAAACATGTCGATGCACTATTGCAAATTTAAATGTGTTTAGTTTTATCACCCAAAGGACTCATTCATCTTAGTTTGCTTTTCGTACCAATATGAAGTCGTTTATTTCCGAAATAATGAGTCCTTCGATTCACTTTATTCTAAACACACTCCTTTTGTTATGACAAGCACTATTTTTGTTGCAATAACCATGAAATTATCTTTTGTCTAACAACTCTATTCATCAAGAAGAAAATGTCCATATCTGTACAATTCATTCAATACAATCAAACAATGGGGTTTAGGATGTTCATTAGGGTTTCTCATTGATGTTAATTGGTTGAATTCCAAAATAAACAATCCATCAGAACATTTCTGGTTTGGAACACTTGTCTTTTGGACCCAAACACACTTTTTCACACAATGATCATGAGATTAACATTTATAACTAAATTACATAGTATATTAATTAAAACAAACATGTCGATGCACTATTGAAAATTTAAATGTGTTTAGTTTCATCACCCAAAGGACTCATTCATCTTAGTTTGCTTTTCGTACTAATATGAAGTCTTTTATTTCCGAAATAATGAGTCCTTCTATTCACTTTATGCTAAAGACGCTCCTTTTGTTGTTACAAGCTCTATTTTTGTTGCAATAACCATGACATTATCTTTTGTCTCTTCATTAACAACTCTATTCATCAAGAAGAAAATGTCCATGTCTATACAATTCATTCAATACAGTCAAACAATAGGGTTCATGATCTTCATTAGCTTTTTCTTATTGATGTTAATTGGTTGAATTCCAAAATAATCAATCCCTCAGAACATTTCTGGTTTGGAATAATTGTCTTTTGGACCCAAACACAGTTTTTGACACAATGATCATGAGATTAACATTTATAACTAAATTACACAGTATATTAATTACAACAAACATGTAGATGCACTATTGAAAATTTAAATGTGTTTAGTTTCATCACCCAAAGGACTCATTCATCTTAGTTTGCTTTTTTAACTAATGTGAAGTTGTTTATTTCCGAAATAATGAGTCCTTCTATTCACTTTATGTTAAACACGCTCCTTTTGTTGTTACAAGCACTATTTTTGTTGCAATAACCATGAAATTATCTTTTGTCTCCTTATTAACAACTCTATTCATCATGAAGAAAATGTCCATATCTGTACAATTCATTCAATACAATTAAACAATGGGGTTCATGATGTTCATTAGGGTTTCTTATTGATGTTAATTGGTTGAATTCCAAAATAAACAATCCCTCAGAACATTTCTGGTTTGGAACACTTGTCTTTTGTACCCAAAAACACTTTTTGACACAATGATCATGAGATTAACATTTATAACCAAATTACACAATATATTACTTACAACAAACATGTAGATGCACTATTGAAAATTTACATGTGTTTAAATTCATCACCCAAAGGACTCATTCATCTTAGTTTGCTTTTCGTACTAAAGTGAATTGGTTTATTTCCTAAATAATGAGTCCGTATATTCACTTTATGCTAAACAAGCTCCTTTTGTTGTTACAAGCACTATTTTTCATGCAATAACCATGAAATTATCTTTTGTCTCCTTATTAACAACTCTATTCATCAAGAAGAAAATGTCCATATCTGTACAATTCATTCAATACAATCAAACAATGGGGTTCATGATGTTCATTAGGGTTTCTTATTGATGTTAATTGGTTGAATTCCAAAATAAACAATCCCTCAGAACATTTCTGGTTTGGAACAGTTGTCTTTTTGACCCAAACACACTTTTTGACACAATGATCATGAGATTAACATTTATAACTAAATTACATAGTATATTAATTACAACAAACATGTAGATGCACTATTGAAAATTTAAATGTGTTTAGTTTCATCACCCAAAGGACTCATTCATCTTAGTTTGCTTTTCGTACAAAAGTGATTCGATTTATTTCCTAAATAATGAGTCCTTATATTCACTTTATGCTAAACAAGCTCCTTTTGTTGTTACAAGCACTATTTTTCATGCAATAACCATGAAATTATGTTTTGTCTCTTTATTAACAACTCTATTCATCAAGAAGAAAATGTCCATATCTATACAATTCATTCAATACAATCAAACAATGGGGTTAATGATCTTCATTAGGTTTTCTTATTGATGTTAATTGGTTGAATTCGAAAATAAACAATCCCTCAGAACATTTCTGGTTTGGAACAGTTGTCTTTTGGACCCAAACACACTTTTTGACACAATGATCATGAGATTAACATTTATAACTAAATTACATAGTATATTAATTAAAACAAACTTGTAGATGCACTATTAAAAATTTTAAATGTGTTTAGCTTCATCACCCAAAGGACTCATTCATCTTAGTTTGCTTTTCGTAGTAATGTGAATTGGTTTATTTCCTAAATAATGAGTCCTTCTTTTCACTTTATGCTAAACAAGATCCTTTTGTTGTTACAAGCACTATTTTTCATGCAATAACCATGAAATTATCTAATGTCTGCTTATTAACAACTCTATTCATGAAGAAGAAAATGTCCATACCTGTACAATTCATTCAATACAATAAAACAATGGAGTTCATGATGTTCATTGGGGTTTCTTATTGATGTTAATTGGTTGAATTCCGAAATAAACATTCCATTAGAACATTTCTGGTTTGGAACACTCGTCCTTTGGTCCCAAAGACACTTTTTGACACAATGATCATGAGATTAACATTTATAACTAAATTACACAGTATATTAATTTCAACAAACATGTAGATGCACTATTGAAAATTTAAATGTGTTTAGTTTCATCACCCAAAGGACTCATTCATCTTAGTTTGCTTTTTTAACTAATGTGAAGTTGTTTATTTCTGAAATAATGAGTCCTTCTATTCACTTTATGTTAAACACGCTCCTTTTGTTGTTACAAGCACTATTTTTGTTGCAATAACCATGAAATTATCTTTTGTCTCCTTATTAACAACTCTATTCATCATGAAGAAAATGTCCATATCTGTACAATTCATACAATACAATTAAACAATGGGGTTCATGATGTTCATTAGGGTTTCTTATTGATGTTAATTGGTTGAATTCCAAAATAAACAATCCCTCAGAACATTTCTGGTTTGGAACACTTGTCTTTTGTACCCAAAAACACTTTTTGACACAATGATCATGAGATTAACATTTTATAACTAAATTACACAATATATATTACTTACAACAAACATGTAGATGCACTATTGAAAATTTAAATGTGTTTAAATTCATCACCCAAAGGACTCATTCATCTTAGTTTGCTTTTCGTACTAAAGTGAATTGGTTTATTTCCTAAATAATGAGTCCGTATATTCACTTTATGCTAAACAAGCTCCTTTTGTTGTTACAAGCATTATTTTTCATGCAATAACCATGAAATTATATTTTGTCTCCTTATTAACAACTCTATTCATCAAGAAGACAATGTCCATATCTATACAATTCATTCAATACAATCAAACAATGGGGTTCGTGATCTTCGTTAAGTTTTCTTATTGATGTTAATTGGTTGAATTCCAAAATAAACAATCCCTCAGAACATTTCTGGTTTGGAATAGTTGTCTTTTGGACCCAAACACACTTTTTGACACAATGATCATGAGATTAACATTTATAACTAAATTATACAGTACATTAATTATAACAAACATGTAGATGCACTATTGAAAATTTAAATGTGTTTAGTTTCATCACCCAAAGGACTCATTCATCTTAGTTTGCTTTTCCTTCTAATGTGAATTGGTTTATTTACTAAATACTGAGTCCTTCTTTTCACTTTATCCTAAACAAGATCCTTTTGTTGTTACAAGCACTATTTTTCATGCAATAACCATGAAATTATCTTATGTCTGCTTATTAACAACACTATTCATGAAGGAGAAAATGTCCATATCTGTACAATTCATTCAATACAATCAAACAATGGGGTTCATGATGTTCATTACTGTTTCTTATTGATGTTAATTGGTTGAATTCCAAAATAAACAATCCCTCAGAACATTTTTGGTTTGGAACAGTTGTCTTTTGGACCCAAACACACTTTTTGACACAATGATCATGAGATTAACATTTATAACTAAATTTACACAGTATATTAATTACAACAAACATGTTGATGCACTATTGAAAATTTAAATGTGTTTAGTTTCATCAACCAAAGGACTCATTCATCTTAGTTTGCTTTTCGTACAAAAGTGATTTGATTTATTTCCTAAATAATGAGTCCTTATATTCACTTTATGCTAAACAAGCTCCTTTTGTTGTTACAGGCACTATTTTTCTTGCAATAACCAAGAAACTATCTTTTGTCTCCTTATTAACAACTCTATTCATCAAGAAGAAAATGTCCATATCTATACAATTCATTCAGTACAATCAAACAATGGGGTTAATGATCTTGATTAGGTTTTCTTATTGATGTTAATTGGTTGAATTCCAAAATAAACAATCCCTCAGAACATTTCTGGTTTGGAACAGTTGTCTTTTGGACCCAAACACACTTTTTGACACAATGATCATGAGATTAACATTTATAACTAAATTACATAGTATATTAATTAAAACAAACTTGTAGATGCACTATTGAAAATTTAAATGTGTTTAGTTTCATCACCCAAAGGACTCATTCATCTTTGTTTGCTTTTCGTAGTAATGTGAATTGGTTTATTTCCTAAATAATGAGTCCTTCTATTCACTTTATGGTAAACAAGATCCTTTTGTTGTTACAAGCACTATTTTTCTTGCAATTACAATGAAATTATCTTTTCTCTCCTTATTAACAACGCTATTCATCAAGAAGAAAATGTCCATATCTAAACAATTCTTTCAATACAATCAAACAATGGGGTTCATGATCTTCATTAGGTTTTCTTATTGATGTTAATTGGTTGAATTCCAAAATAAGCAATCCATCAGAACATTTCTGGTTTGAAACACTTGTCTTTTGTATGCAAACACAGTTTTTGACATAATGATCATTAGTTTAACATTTATAACTAAATTACATAGTATATTAATTAAAACAAACATGTCGATGCACTATTGAAAATTTAAATGTGTTTAGTTTCATCACCCAAAGGACTCATTCATCTTAGTTTGCTTTTCGTACCAATATGAAGTCGTTTATTTCCGAAATAATGAGTCCTTCGATTCACTTTATGCTAAACACACTCCTTTTGTTATGACAAGCACTATTTTTGTTGCAATAACCATGAAATTATCTTTTGTCTCCTTATTAACAACTCTATTCATCAAGAAGAAAATGTCCATATCTGTACAATTCATTCAATACAATCAAACAATGGGGTTCAGGATGTTCATTAGGGTTTCTTATTGATGTTAATTGGTTGAATTCCAAAATAAACAGTCCATCAGAACATTTCTGGTTTGGAACACTTGTCTTTTGTACCCAAACACACTTTTTGACAAAATGATCATTAGATTAACATTTATAACTAAATTACATAGTATATTAATTAAAACAAACATGTCGATGCACTATTGAAAATTTAAATGTGTTTAGTTTCATCACCCAAAGGACTCATTCATCTTAGTTTGCTTTTCGTACTAATATGAAGTCTTTTATTTCCGAAATAATGAGTCCTTCTATTCACTTTATGCTAAAGACGCTCCTTTTGTTGTTACAAGCTCTATTTTTGTTGCAATAACCATGAAATTATCTTTTGTCTCTTCATTAACAACTCTATTCATCAAGAAGAAAATGTCCATGTCTATACAATTCATTCAATACAGTCAAACAATAGGGTTCATGATTTTCATTAGCTTTTCTTATTGATGTTAATTGGTTGAATTCCAAAATAATCAATCCCTCAGAACATTTCTGGTTTGGAACAATTGTCTTTTGGACCCAAACACAGTTTTTGACACAATGATCATGAGATTAACATTTATAACTAAATTACACAGTATATTAATTACAACAAACATGTAGATGCACTATTGAAAATTTAAATGTGTTTAGTTTCATCACCCAAAGGATTCATTCATCTTAGTTTGCTTTTTTAACTATTGTGAAGTTGTTTATTTCCGAAATAATGAGTCCTTCTATTCACTTTATGTTAAACACGCTCCTTTTGTTGTTACAAGCACTATTTTTGTTGCAATAACCATGAAATTATCTTTTGTCTCCTTATTAACAACTCTATTCATCATGAAGAAAATGTCCATATCTGTACAATTCATTCAATACAATTAAACAATGGGGTTCATGATGTTCATTAGGGTTTCTTATTGATGTTAATTGGTTGAATTCCAAAATAAACAATCCCTCAGAACATTTCTGGTTTGGAACACTTGTCTTTTGTACCCAAAAACACTTTTTGACACAATGATCATGAGATTAACATTTATAACTAAATTACACAATATATTACTTACAACAAACATGTAGATGCACTATTGAAAATTTAAAAATGTGTTTAAATTCATCACCCCAAAGGACTCATTCATCTTAGTTTGCTTTTCGTACTAAAGTGAATTGGGTTTATTTCCTAAATAATGAGTCCGTATATTCACTTTATGCTAAACAAGCTCCTTTTGTTGTTACAAGCACTATTTTTCATCATGCAATAACCATGAAATTATATTTTGTCTCCTTATTAACAACTCTATTCATCAAGAAGAAAATGTCCATATCTATACAATTCATTCAATACAATCAAACAATGGGGGGTTCGTGATCTTCGTTAGGTTTTCTTATTGATGTTAATTGGTTGAATTCCAAAATAATCAATCCCTCAGAACATTTCTGGTTTGGAACAGTTGTCTTTTGGACCCAAACACACTTTTTGACACAATGATCATGAGATTAACATTTATAACTAAATTATATAGTACATTAAATTATAACAAACATGTAGATGCACTATTGAAAATTTAAATGTGTTTAGTTTCATCACCCAAAGGACTCATTCATCTTAGTTTGCTTTTCCTTCTAATGTGAATTGGTTTATTTCCTAAATACTGAGTCCTTCATTTCACTTTATCCTAAACAAGATCCTTTTGTTGTTACAAGCACTATTTTTCATGCAATAACCATGAAATTATCTTATCTCTGCTTATTAACAACACTATTCATGAAGGAGAAAATGTCCATATCTGTACAATTCATTCAATACAATCAAACAATAAGGTTCATGATGTTCATTAGGGTTTCTTATTGATGTTAATTGGTTGAATTCCAAAATAAACAATCCATCAGAACATTTCTGGTTTGGAACATTTGTCTTTTGTACCCAAACACACTTTTTGACACAATGATCATGAGATTAACATTTATAACTAAATTACACAGTATATTAATTACAACAAACATGTAGATGCACTATTGAAAATTTAAATGTGTTTAGTTTCATCAACCAAAGGACTCATTCATCTTAGTTTGCTGTTCGTACAAAAGTGATTTGATTTATTTCCGAAATAATGAGTCCTTCTATTCACTTTATGCTAAACACGCTCCTTTTGTTGTTACAAGCACTATTTTTGTTGCAATAACCATGAAATTATCTTTTTTCTCCTTATTAACAACTCTATTCATCAAGAAGAAAATGTCCATATCTATACAATTCATTCAATACAATCAAACAATGGGGTTAATGATCTTCATTATGTTTTTCTTATTGATGTTAATTGGTTGAATTCCAAAATAAACAATCCCTCTGAACACAGTTTCTGGTTTGGAACAGTTGTCTTTTTGACCCAAACACACTTTTTGACACAATGATCATGAGATTAACATTTATAACTAAATTACATAGTATATTAATTAAAACAAACTTGTAGATGCACTATTGAAAATTTAAATGTGTTTAGTTTCATCACCCAAAGGACTCATTCATCTTAGTTTGCTTTTCGTAGTAATGTGAATTGGTTTATTTCCTAAATAATGAGTCCTTCTATTCACTTTATGGTAAACAAGCTCCTTTTGTTGTTACAAGCACTATTTTTCTTGCAATTACCATGAAATTATCTTTTCTCTCCTTATTAACAACGCTATTCATCAAGAAGAAAATGTCCATATCTAAACAATTCTTTCAATACAATCAAACAATGGGGTTCATGATCTTCATTAGGTTTTCTTATTGATGTTAATTGGTTGAATTCCAAAATAAGCAATCCATCAGAACATTTCTGGATTGAAACACTTGTCTTTTGTACGCAAACACAGTTTTTGACATAATGATCATTAGTTTAACATTTATAACTAAATTACATAGTATATTAATTAAAACAAACATGTTGATGCACTATTGAAAGATTAAATGTGTTTAGTTTCATCACCCAAAGGACTCATTCATCTTAATTTGCTTTTCGTACCAATATGAAGTCGTTTATTTCCGAAATAATGAGTCCTTCGATTCACTTTATGCTAAACACACTCCTTTTGTTATGACAAGCACTATTTTTGTTGCAATAACCATGAAATTATCTTTTGTCTCCTTATTAACAACTCTATTCATCAAGAAGAAAATGTCCATATCTGTACAATTCATTCAATACAATCAAACAATGGGGTTCAGGATGTTCATTAGGGTTTCTTATTGATGTTAATTGGTTGAATTCCAAAATAAACAGTCCATCAGAACATTTCTGGTTTGGAACACTTGTCTTTTGTACCCAAACACACTTTTTGACACAATGATCATTAGATTAACATTTATAACTAAATTTACATAGTATATATTAATTAAAACAAACATGTCGATGCACTATTGAAAATTTAAATGTGTTTAGTTTCATCACCCAAAGGACTCATTCATCTTAGTTTGCTTTTCGTACTAATATGAAGTCTTTTATTTCCGAAATAATGAGTCCTTCTATTCACTTTATGCTAAAGACGCTCCTTTTGTTGTTACAAGCTCTATTTTTGTTGCAATAACCATGAAATTATCTTTTGTCTCTTTATTAACAACTCTATTCATCAAGAAGAAAATGTCCATGTCTATACAATTCATTGAATACAGTCAAACAATAGGGTTCATGATCTTCATTAGCTTTTCTTATTGATGTTAATTGGTTGAATTCCAAAATAATCAATCCCTCAGAACATTTCTGGTTTGGAACAATTGTCTTTTGGACCCAAACACACTTTTTGACACAATGATCATGAGATTAACATTTATAACTAAATTACATAGTATATTAATTAAAACAAACATGTCGATGCACTATTGAAAATTTAAATGTGTTTAGTTTCATCACCCAAAGGACTCATTCATCTTAGTTTGCTTTTCTTACTAATGTGAATTGGTTTATTTCCTAAATAATGAGTCCTTCTATTCACTTTATGCTAAAGACGCTCCTTTTGTTGTTACAAGCTCTATTTTTGTTGCAATAACCATGAAATTATCTTTTGTCTCTTTATTAACAACTCTATTCATCAAGAAGAAAATGTCCATGTCTATACAATTCATTGAATACAGTCAAACAATAGGGTTCATGATGTTCATTAGGGTTTCTTATTGATGTTAATTGGTTGAATTCCAAAATAAACAATCCCTTAGAACATTTCTGGTTTGGAACACTTGTCTTTTATACCCAAACACACTTTTTGACACAATGATCATGAGATTAACATTGATAACTAAATTACATAGTATATTAATTAAAACAAACGTGTCGATGCACTATTAAAAATTTAAATGTGTTTAGTTTCATCACCCAAAGGACTCATTCATCTTAGTTTGCTTTTCTTACTAATGTGAATTGGTTTATTTCCTAAATAATGAGTCCTTCTATTCACTTTATGCTAAACAAGCTCTTTTTGTTGTTACAAGCACTATTTTTCATGCAATAACCATGAAATTATCTTTTGTCTCCTTATCAACAACTCTATTCATCAAGAAGAAAATGTCCATATCTAAACAATTCATTAAATACAGTCAAACAGTAGGGTTCATGATCTTCATTAGGGTTTCTTATTGATGTTAATTGGTTGAATTCCAAAATAAACAATCCCTCAGAACATTTCTAGTTTGGAACACTTGTCTTTTGTACCCAAACACACTTTTTGACACAATGATCATGAGATTAACATTTATAACTAAATTACATAGTATATTAATTAAAACAAACATGTCAATGCACTATTAAAAATTTAAATGTGTTTAGTTTCATCACCCAAAGGACTCATTCATCTTAGTTCGCTTTTCGTACTAATGTGAATTGGTTTATTTCCTAAATAATGAGTCCTTCTTTTCACTTAATCCTAAACAAGATCCTTTTGTTGTTACAAGCACTATTTTTCATGCAATAACTATGAAATTATCTTATGTCTGCTTATTAACAACACTATTCATGAAGGAGAAAATGTCCATATCTGTACAATTCATTCAATACAATCAAACAATGGGGTTCATGATGTTCATTAGGGTTTCTTATTGATGTTAATTGGTTGAATTCCAAAATAAACGATCCCTCAGAACATTTCTGGTTTGGAACAGTTGTCTTTTGGACCCAAACACACTTTTTGACACAATGATCATGAGATTAACATTTATAACTAAATTACACAGTATATTAATTACAACAAACATGTAGATGCACTATTGAAAATTTAAATGTGTTTAGTTTCATCACCCAAAGGACTCATTCATCTTAGTTTGCTTTTCGTACTAAAGTGATTCGATTTATTTCCTAAATAATGAGTCCTTATATTCACTTTATGCTAAACAAGCTCCTTTTGTTGTTACAAGCACTATTTTTCTTGCAATAACCAAGAAACTATCTTTTGTCTCCTTATTAACAACTCTATTCATCAAGAAGAAAATGTCCATATCTGTACAATTCATTCAATACAATCAAACAATGGGGTTCATGATGTTCATTAGGGTTTCTTATTGATGTTAATTGGTTGAATTCCAAAATAAACAATCCCTCAGAACATTTCTGGTTTGGAACACTTGTCTTTTGTACCCAAACACACTTTTTGACACAATGATCATTAGATTAACATTTATAACTAAATTACATAGTATATTAATTAAAACAAACATGTCGATGCACTATTGAAAATTTAAATGTGTTTAGTTTCATCACCCAAAGGACTCATTCATCTTAGTTTGCTTTTCGTACTAATGTGAATTGGTTTATTTCCTAAATAATGAGTCCTTCTTTTCACTTTATGCTAAACAAGCTCCTTTTGTTGTTACAAGCACTATTTTTCATGCAATAACCATGAAATTATCTTTTGTCTGCTTATTAACAACTCTATTCATCATGAAGAAAATGTCCATATCTGTACAATTCATTCAATACAATTAAACAATGGGGTTCATGATGTTCATTAGGGTTTCTTATTGATGTTAATTGGTTGAATTCCAAAATAAACAATCCCTCAGAACATTTCTGGTTTGGAACAGTTGTCTTTTGGACCCAAACACACTTTTTGACACAATGATCATGAGATTAACATTTATAACTAAATTACATAGTATATTAATTAAAACAAACATGTCCAGACACTATTAAAAATTTAAATGTGTTTAGTTTCATCACCCAAAGGACTCATTCATCTTAGTTTGCTTTTCGTACTAAAGTGAATTGGTTTCATTTCCAAAAAATAATGAGTCCTTATATTCACTTTATGCTAAACAAGCTCCTTTTGTTGTTACAAGCACTATTTTTCATGCAATAACCATGAAATTATCTTTTGTCTCCTTATTAACAACTCTATTCATCAAGAAGAAAATGTCCATATCTGTACAATTCATTCAATACAATCAAACAATGGGGTTCATGATGTTCATTAGGGTTTCTTATTGATGTTAATTGGTTGAATTCCAAAATAAACAATTCCTCAGAACATTTCTGGTTTGGAACAGTTGTCTTTTGGACCCAAACACACTTTTTGACACAATGATCATGAGATTAATATTTATAACTAAATTATATAGTATATTAATTAAAACAAACATGTCCAGGCACTATTAAAAATTTAAATGTGTTTAGTTTCATCACCCAAAGGACTCATTCATCTTAGTTTGTTTTTCGTACTAAAGTGATTCAGTTTATTTACAAAATAATGAGTCCTTATATTCACTTTATGCTAAACAAGCTCCTTTTGTTGTTACAAGCACTATTTTTCATGCAATAACCATGAAATTATCTTTTGTCTCCTTATTAACAACTCTATTCATCAAGAAGAAAATGTCCATATCTGTACAATTCATTCAATACAATCAAACAATGGGGTTCATGATGTTCATTAGGGTTTCTTATTGATGTTAATTGGTTGAATTCCAAAATAAACAATCCATCAGAACATTTCTGGTTTGGAACACTTGTCTTTTGTACCCAAACACACTTTTTGACACAATGATCATTAGATTAACATTTATAACTAAATTACATAGTATATTAATTAAAACAAACATGTCGATGCACTACTGAAAATTTAAATGTGTTTAGTTTTATCACCCAAAGGACTCATTCATCTTAGTTTGCTTTTCGTACTAATGTGAATTGGTTTATTTCCTAAATAATGAGTCCTTCTTTTCACTTTATGCTAAACAAGATCCTTTTGTTGTTACAAGCACTATTTTTCATGCAATAACCATGAAATTATCTTATGTCTGCTTATTAACAACTCTATTCATCATGAAGAAAATGTCCATATCTGTACAATTCATTCAATACAATTAAACAATGGGGTTCATGATGTTCATTAGGGTTTCTTATTGATGTTAATTGGTTGAATTCTAAAATAAACAATCCCTCAGAACATTTCTGGTTTGGAACAGTTGTCTTTTGGACCCAAACACACTTTTTGACACAATGATCATGAGATTAACATTTATAACTAAATTACATAGTATATTAATTAAAACAAACATGTCCAGACACTATTAAAAATTTAAATGTGTTTAGTTTCATCACCCAAAGGACTCATTCATCTTAGTTTGCTTTTCGTACTAAAGTGATTCGGTTCATTTCCAAAATAATGAGTCCTTATATTCACTTTATGCTAAACAAGCTCCTTTTGTTGTTACAAGCACTATTTTTCTTGCAATAACCAAGAAACTATCTTTTGTCTCCTTATTAACAACTCTATTCATCAAGAAGAAAATGTCCATATCTGTACAATTCATTCAATACAATCAAACAATGGGGTTCATGATGTTCATTAGGGTTTCTTATTGATGTTAATTGGTTGAATTCCAAAATAAACAATCCATCAGAACATTTCTGGTTTGGAACACTTGTCTTTTGTACCCAAACACACTTTTTGACACAATGATCATTAGATTAACATTTATAACTAAATTACATAGTATATTAATTAAAACAAACATGTCGATGCACTACTGAAAAATTTAAATGTGTTTAGTTTCATCACCCAAAGGACTCATTCATCTTAGTTTGCTTTTCGTACTAATGTGAATTGGTTTATTTCCTAAATAATGAGTCCCTTCTTTTCACTTTATGCTAAACAAGATACTTTTGTTGTTACAAGCACTATTTTTCATGCAATAACCATGAAATTATCTTTTGTCTCCTTATTAACAACTCTATTCATCATGAAGAAAATGTCCATATCTGTACAATTCATTCAATACAATTAAACAATGGGGTTCATGATGTTCATTAGGGTTTCTTATTGATGTTAATTGGTTGAATTCCAAAATAAACAATCCCTCAGAACATTTCTGGTTTGGAACAGTTGTCTTTTGGACCCAAACACACTTTTTGACACAATGATCATGAGATTAACATTTATAACTAAATTACATAGTATATTAATTAAAACAAACATGTCCAGACACTATTAAAAATTTAAATGTGTTTAGTTTCATCACCCAAAGGACTCATTCATCTTAGTTTGCTTTTCGTACTAAAGTGATTCGGTTCATTTCCAAAATAATGAGTCCTTATATTCACTTTATGCTAAACAAGCTCCTTTTGTTGTTACAAGCACTATTTTTCATGCAATAACCATGAAATTATCTTTTGTCTCCTTATTAACAACTCTATTCATCAAGAAGAAAATGTCCATATCTGTACAATTCATTCAATACAATCAAATAATGGCGTTCATGATGTTCATTAGGGTTTCTTATTGATGTTAATTGGTTGAATTCTAAAATAAACAATCCCTCAGAACATTTCTGGTTTGGAACAGTTGTCTTTTGGACCCAAACACACTTTTTGACACAATGATCATGAGATTAACATTTATAACTAAATTACATAGTATATTAATTAAAACAAACATGTCCAGACACTATTAAAAATTTAAATGTGTTTAGTTTCATCACCCAAAGGACTCATTCATCTTAGTTTGCTTTTCGTACTAAAGTGATTCGGTTTATTTCCAAAATAATGAGTCCTTATATTCACTTTATGCTAAACAAGCTCCTTTTGTTGTTACAAGCACTATTTTTCATGCAATAACCATGAAATTATCTTTTGTCTCCTTATTAACAACTCTATTCATCAAGAAGAAAATGTCCATATCTGTACAATTCATTCAATACAATCAAACAATGGGGTTCATGATGTTCATTAGGGTTTCTTATTGATGTTAATTGGTTGAATTCCAAAATAAACAATCCCTCAGAACATTTCTGGTTTGGAACAGTTGTCTTTTGGACCCAAACACACTTTTTGACACAATGATCATGAGATTAACATTTATAACTAAATTACATAGTATATTAATTAAAACAAACATGTCCAGGCACTATTAAAAATTTAAATGTGTTTAGTTTCATCACCCAAAGGACTCATTCATCTTAGTTTGCTTTTCGTACTAAAGTGATTCAGTTTATTTCCAAAATAATGAGTCCTTATATTCACTTTATGCTAAACAAGCTCCTTTTGTTGTTACAAGCACTATTTTTCATGCAATAACCATGAAATTATCTTTTGTCTCCTTATTAACAACTCTATTCATCAAGAAGAAAATGTCCATATCTGTACAATTCATTCAATACAATCAAACAATGGGGTTCATGATGTTCATTAGGGTTTCTTATTGATGTTAATTGGTTGAATTCCAAAATAAACAATTCCTCAGAACATTTCTGGTTTGGAACAGTTGTCTTTTGGACCCAAACACACTTTTTGACACAATGATCATGAGATTAACATTTATAACTAAATTACATAGTATATTAATTAAAACAAACATGTCCAGGCACTATTAAAAATTTAAATGTGTTTAGTTTCATCACCCAAAGGACTCATTCATCTTAGTTTGTTTTTCGTACTAAAGTGATTCAGTTTATTTACAAAATAATGAGTCCTTATATTCACTTTATGCTAAACAAGCTCCTTTTGTTGTTACAAGCACTATTTTTCATGCAATAACCATGAAATTATCTTTTGTCTCCTTATTAACAACTCTATTCATCAAGAAGAAAATGTCCATATCTGTACAATTCATTCAATACAATCAAACAATGGGGTTCATGATGTTCATTAGGGTTTCTTATTGATGTTAATTGGTTGAATTACAAAATAAATAATCTCTCAGAACATTTCTGGTTTGGAACAGTTGTCTTTTGGACCCAAACACACTTTTTGACACAATGATCATGAGATTAACATTTATTACTAAATTACATAGTATATTAATTAAAACAAACATGTCCAGGCACTATTAAAAATTTAAATGTGTTTAGTTTCATCACCCAAAGGACTCATTCATCTTAGTTTTCTTTTCGTACTAAAGTGATTTGGTTTATTTCCAAAATAATGAGTCCTTATATTAACTTTATGCTAAACAAGCTCCTTTTGTTGTTACAAGCACTATTTTTCATGCAATAACCATGAAATTATCTTTTGTCTCCTTATTAACAACTCTATTCATCAAGAAGAAAATGTCCATATCTGTACAATTCATTCAATACAATCAAACAATGGGGTTCAGGATGTTCATTAGGGTTTCTTATTGATGTTAATTGGTTGAATTCCAAAATAAACAGTCCATCAGAACATTTCTGGTTTGGAACACTTGTCTTTTGTACCCAAACACACTTTTTGACACAATGATCATTAGATTAACATTTATAACTAAATTACATAGTATATTAATTAAAACAAACATGTCGATGCACTATTGAAAATTTAAATGTGTTTAGTTTCATCACCCAAAGGACTCATTCATCTTAGTTTGCTTTTCGTACTAATATGAAGTCTTTTATTTCCGAAATAATGAGTCCTTCTATTCACTTTATGCTAAAGACGCTCCTTTTGTTGTTACAAGCTCTATTTTTGTTGCAATAACCATGAAATTATCTTTTGTCTCTTTATTAACAACTCTATTCATCAAGAAGAAAATGTCCATGTCTATACAATTCATTCAATACAGTCAAACAATAGGGTTCATGATCTTCATTAGCTTTTCTTATTGATGTTAATTGGTTGAATTCCAAAATAATCAATCCCTCAGAACATTTCTGGTTTGGAACAATTGTCTTTTGGACCCAAACACAGTTTTTGACACAATGATCATGAGATTAACATTTATAACTAAATTACACAGTATATTAATTACAACAAACATGTAGATGCACTATTGAAAATTTAAATGTGTTTAGTTTCATCACCCAAAGGATTCATTCATCTTAGTTTGCTTTTTTAACTATTGTGAAGTTGTTTATTTCCGAAATAATGAGTCCTTCTATTCACTTTATGTTAAACACGCTCCTTTTGTTGTTACAAGCACTATTTTTGTTGCAATAACCATGAAATTATCTTTTGTCTCCTTATTAACAACTCTATTCATCATGAAGAAAATGTCCATATCTGTACAATTCATTCAATACAATTAAACAATGGGGTTCATGATGTTCATTAGGGTTTCTTATTGATGTTAATTGGTTGAATTCCAAAATAAACAATCCCTCAGAACATTTCTGGTTTGGAACACTTGTCTTTTGTACCCAAAAACACTTTTTGACACAATGATCATGAGATTAACATTTATAACTAAATTACACAATATATTACTTACAACAAACATGTAGATGCACTATTGAAAATTTAAATGTGTTTAAATTCATCACCCAAAGGACTCATTCATCTTAGTTTGCTTTTCGTACTAAAGTGAATTGGTTTATTTCCTAAATAATGAGTCCGTATATTCACTTTATGCTAAACAAGCTCCTTTTGTTGTTACAAGCACTATTTTTCATGCAATATCACCATGAAATTATATTTTGTCTCCTTATTAACAACTCTATTCATCAAGAAGAAAATGTCCATATCTATACAATTCATTCAATACAATCAAACAATGGGGTTCGTGATCTTCGTTAGGTTTTCTTATTGATGTTAATTGGTTGAATTCCAAAATAATCAATCCCTCAGAACATTTCTGGTTTGGAACAGTTGTCTTTTGGACCCAAACACACTTTTTGACACAATGATCATGAGATTAACATTTATAACTAAATTATATAGTACATTAATTATAACAAACATGTAGATGCACTATTGAAAATTTAAATGTGTTTAGTTTCATCACCCAAAGGACTCATTCATCTTAGTTTGCTTTTCCTTCTAATGTGAATTGGTTTATTTCCTAAATACTGAGTCCTTCATTTCACTTTATCCTAAACAAGATCCTTTTGTTGTTACAAGCACTATTTTTCATGCAATAACCATGAAATTATCTTATCTCTGCTTATTAACAACACTATTCATGAAGGAGAAAATGTCCATATCTGTACAATTCATTCAATACAATCAAACAATAAGGTTCATGATGTTCATTAGGGTTTCTTATTGATGTTAATTGGTTGAATTCCAAAATAAACAATCCCTCAGAACATTTTTGGTTTGGAACAGTTGTCTTTTGGACCCAAACACACTTTTTGACACAATGATCATGAGATTAACATTTATAACTAAATTACACAGTATATTAATTACAACAAACATGTAGATGCACTATTGAAAATTTAAATGTGTTTAGTTTCATCAACCAAAGGACTCATTCATCTTAGTTTGCTGTTCGTACAAAAGTGATTTGATTTATTTCCGAAATAATGAGTCCTTCTATTCACTTTATGCTAAACACGCTCCTTTTGTTGTTACAAGCACTATTTTTGTTGCAATAACCATGAAATTATCTTTTTTCTCCTTATTAACAACTCTATTCATCAAGAAGAAAATGTCCATATCTATACAATTCATTCAATACAATCAAACAATGGGGTTAATGATCTTCATTATGTTTTCTTATTGATGTTAATTGGTTGAATTCCAAAATAAACAATCCCTCTGAACATTTCTGGTTTGGAACAGTTGTCTTTTTGACCCAAACACACTTTTTGACACAATGATCATGAGATTAACATTTATAACTAAATTACATAGTATATTAATTAAAACAAACTTGTAGATGCACTATTGAAAATTTAAATGTGTTTAGTTTCATCACCCAAAGGACTCATTCATCTTAGTTTGCTTTTCGTAGTAATGTGAATTGGTTTATTTCCTAAATAATGAGTCCTTCTATTCACTTTATGGTAAACAAGCTCCTTTTGTTGTTACAAGCACTATTTTTCTTGCAATTACCATGAAATTATCTTTTCTCTCCTTATTAACAACGCTATTCATCAAGAAGAAAATGTCCATATCTAAACAATTCTTTCAATACAATCAAACAATGGGGTTCATGATCTTCATTAGGTTTTCTTATTGATGTTAATTGGTTGAATTCCAAAATAAGCAATCCATCAGAACATTTCTGGATTGAAACACTTGTCTTTTGTACGCAAACACAGTTTTTGACATAATGATCATTAGTTTAACATTTATATAACTAAATTACATAGTATATTAATTAAAACAAACATGTTGATGCACTATTGAAAGATTAAATGTGTTTAGTTTCATCACCCCAAAGGACTCATTCATCTTAATTTGCTTTTTCGTACCAATATGAAGTCGTTTATTTCCGAAATAATGAGTCCTTCGATTCACTTTATGCTAAACACACTCCTTTTGTTATGACAAGCACTATTTTTGTTGCAATAACCATGAAATTATCTTTTGTCTCCTTATTAACAACTCTATTCATCAAGAAGAAAATGTCCATATCTGTACAATTCATTCAATACAATCAAACAATGGGGTTCAGGATGTTCATTAGGGTTTCTTATTGATGTTAATTGGTTGAATTCCAAAATAAACAGTCCATCAGAACATTTCTGGTTTGGAACACTTGTCTTTTGTACCCAAACACACTTTTTGACACAATGATCATTAGATTAACATTTATAACTAAATTACATAGTATATTAATTAAAACAAACATGTCGATGCACTATTGAAAATTTAAATGTGTTTAGTTTCATCACCCAAAGGACTCATTCATCTTAGTTTGCTTTTCGTACTAATATGAAGTCTTTTATTTCCGAAATAATGAGTCCTTCTATTCACTTTATGCTAAAGACGCTCCTTTT
>JBAPLH010002052.1:0-35500 GCA_037897445.1 Ceriops zippeliana
CGTTTTAATATCAATGAGAAAAGCTAATAAAAATCAATGACACTATTGTTTGTTTGGAATCGAATGAATTCAATGGAATAGAGGGTTCATTGGCTATGATTTCACAATGAATATAGTCGTTAAGCAAGACACAAAAGATAGTTTCAATAGTCTTTGCATAAAAAATGGTCTTTTGGACAAGAGGCAATCCTTTTTAGCCTTTTGTGAATTGTTGAATATATCATTATTCATGAGTTAAACGACTTAAAATAATAAGTACGGGACAGCAAACCAAGAGAAATGACTGCTTTGGATGATATAAGTAAACACATTTTAGAGTTTTAAGAGGTGTTTTAGACTTGTTTGTTTTAATTAATATACTAGATACTTTTGCCATACTTGTTAATTTTTATGATCGCTGTATTAAAAAGTGTGCTTTGGAATCAAAAAAAAAGGAACCTCATTGACTAGAAATGATGGGAGGTGTAGACTCCTTTTTTTTCTTGGAATTTAACGTTTCATATCAATGAGAAATACTAATAAAGATCAATGACACTATTTTTTGTTGGAATCGAATGAATTCATTGAATAGAGGGTTCATTGGCATTGATTTCACAATGAATATAGTCGTTAAGCAAGACACAAAAGATAGTTTCATGGCCTTTGCATGAAAAATAGTCTTTTGGGCAAAAGGCGAGCCTTTTTGGCTTTAAGTGAATTGAATATGTCATTATTCAGGAATTAAACCACTTAGCATTAGTACGGATTGCAAACCAAGAGGAATGACTGCTTTGGATGATATAAGTAAACACATTTAGAGTTTTAATGGTGTTTACACTTTTTTGTTTTAATTAATATACTAGATAGTGTTGCTATAGTTATTAATTTTATGATCGCTATATTAAAAAGTGTACTTGGAATCAAAAAAGGAACCTCATTGACTAGAAATGATGGGAGAGACTCCTTTTTCTTGGAATTTAACGTTTAATATCAATGAGAAAAGCTAATAAAGATCAATGACACTATTGTTTGTTGGAATGGAATGAATTCAAGGAATAGAGGGTTCATTGGCATTGATTTCACAATGAATATAGTCGTTAAGCAAGACACAAAAGATAGTTTCATTGTCTTTGCATAAAAAATGGTCTTTGGGACAAGAGGCAATCCTTTTTATCTTTTTTCGAATTGAATATATCATTATTCATGAGTTAAACCACTTAAGATTAGTACAGACAGCAAACCAAGAGGAATGACTGCTTTGGATGATATAAGTAAACACATTTAGAGTTTTAATGGTGTTTAGACTTGTTTGTTTTTAATTAATATACTAGATAGTTTTGCCATACTTGTTAATTTTATGATCGCTGTATATTAAAAAGTGTACTTGGAATCAAAAAAGGAACCTCATTGACTAGAAATGATGGGAGAGACTCCTTTTTCTTGGAATTTAAACGTTTAATATCAATGAGAAAAGCTAATAAAGATCAATGACACTATTGTTTGTTGGAATGGAATGAATTCAAGGAATAGAGGGTTCATTGGCATTGATTTCACAAATGAATATAGTCGTAAGCAAGACACAAAAGATAGTTTCATAGTCTTTGCATGAAAAAAATGGTCTTTTGGACAAAAGGCGAGCCTTTTTTAGCTTTTAAGTGAGTTGAATATATCACTATTCATGAGTTTAAACCACTTAACATTAGTACGGACAGCAAACCAAGAGGAATGACTGCTTTGGATGATATAAGTAAACACATTTTAGAGTTTTAATGGTGTTTACACTTGTTTGTTCTAATTAATATACTTGGTAGTTTTAGCCATAGTTGTTAATTTTTTATGATCACTGTATTAAAAAGTGTGTTTGGAATCAAAAAAGGAACCTCATTGACAAGAAATGATGGGAGGGACTCCTTTTTTTTGGAATTTAACGTTTAAATATCAATGAGAAAAAGCTAATAAAGATCAATGACACTATTGTTTGTTGGAATTGAATGAATTCAAGGAATAGAGGGTTCATTGGCATTGATTTCACAATGAATATAGTCGTTAAAGCAAGACACAAAAGATAGTTTCATTGTCTTTGCATAAAAAATGGTCTTTGGGACAAGAGGCAATCCTTTTTAGCTTTTTGCGAATTGAATATATCATTATTCAAGAGTTTAAACCACTTAACATTAGTACGGACAGCAAACCAAGAGGAATGAATGACTGCTTTGGATGATATAAGTAAACACATTTAGAGTTTTAATGGTGTGTTTAGACTTTTTTTGTTTTAATTAATATACTAGATAGTTTTGCCATAGTTGTTAATTTTATGATCGTTGTATTAAAAAAGTGTACTTGGAATCAAAAAAAAGGAACCTCATTGACTAGAAATGATGGGAGAGACTCCTTTTTCTTGGAATTTAACGTTTAATATCAATGAGAAAAGCTAAGAAAGATCAATGACACTATTGTTTGTTGGAATGGAATGAATTCAAGGAATAGAGGGTTTCATTGGCATTGATTTCACAATGAATATAGTCGTTAAGCAAGACACAAAAGATAGTTTCATAGTCTTTGCATAAAAAAATGGTCTTTGGGACAAGAGGCAATCCTTTTTATCTTTTTTTCGAATTTGAATATATCATTATTCATGAGTTAAACCACTTAACATTAGTACAGACAGCAAACCAAGAGGAATGACTGCTTTGGATGATATAAGTAAACACATTTAGAGTTTTAATGGTGTTTAGACTTGTTTTTTTTTAATTAATATACTAGATAGTTTTGCCATACTTGTTAATTTTATGATCGCTGTATTAAAAAGTGTGTTTTGGAATCAAAAAAGGAACCTCATTGAGTAGAAATGATGGGAGAGACTCCTTTTTTTCTTGGAATTTAATGTTTAATATCAATGAGAAATGCTAATAAAAATCAATGACACTATTGTTTGTTGGAATCGAATGAATTCAAGGAATAGAGGGTTCATTGGCATTGATTTCACAATCAATATAGTCGTTAAGCAAGACACAAAAGATAGTTTCATAGTCTTTGCATAAAAAATGGTCTTTGGGACAAGAGGCAATCCTTTTTAGCTTTTTTTCGAATTGAATATATCATTATTCATGGGTTAAACCACTTAACACATAGTACGGACAGCAAAACCAAGAGGAATGACTGCTTTGGATGATATAAGTAAACACATTTAGAGTTTTTAATGGTGTTTAGACTTGTTTGTTTTAATTAATATAGTAGATATAGTTTTGCCATAGTTGTTAATTTTATGATCGCTGTATTAAAAAGTGTGTTTGGAATCAAAAAAGGAACCTCATTGACTAGAAATGATGGGAGAGACTCCTTTTTCTTGGAATTTTAACGTTTAATATCAATGAGAAAAGCTAATAAAGATCAATGACACTATTGTTTGTTTGAATGGAATGAATGAATTCAAGGAATAGAGGGTTCATTGGCATTGATTTCACAATGAATATAGTCGTTAAGCAAGACACAAAAGAGATAGTTTCATTGTCTTTGCATAAAAAAATGGTCTTTGGGACAAGACGCAATCCTTTTTTAGCTTTTTTGCTAATTGAATATATCATTATTCAAGAGTTAAACCACTTAACATTAGTACGGACAGCAAACCAAGAGGAATGACTGCTTTGGATGATATAAGTAAAACACATTTAGAGTTTTAATGGTGTTTAGACTTGTTTGTTTTAATTAATTATACTAGATAGTTTTGCCATAGTTGTTAATTTTATGATCGTTGTATTAAAAAGTGTACTTGGAATCAAAAAAGGAACCTCATTGACTAGAAATGATATGGGAGAGACTCCTTTTTCTTGGAATTTAACGTTTCATATCAATGAGAAAAGCTAATAAAGATCAATGACACTATTGTTTGTTGGAATGGAATGAATTCAAGGAATAGAGGGTTCATTGGCATTGATTTCACAATGAATATAGTCGTTAAGCAAGACACAAAAGATAGTTTCATAGTCTTTGCATAAAAAATGGTCTTTGGGACAAGAGGCAATCCTTTTTAGCTTTTTTCGAATTGAATATATCATTATTCATGAGTTAAACCACTTAACATTAGTACGGACAGCAAACCAAGAGGAATGACTGCTTTGGATGATATAAGTAAACACATTTAGAGTTTTAATGGTGTTTACACTTGTTTGTTCTAATTAATATACTTGGTAGTTTAGCCATAGTTGTTAATTTTATGAACACTGTATTAAAAAGTGTGTTTGGAATCAAAAAAGGATCCTCATTGGCTAGAAATGATGGGAGGGACTCCCTTTTTTTTGGAATTTAACGTTTAATATCAATGAGAAAAGCTAATAAAGATCAATGACACTATTTTTTGTTGGAATTGAATGAATTCAAGGAATAGAGGGTTCATTGGCATTGATTTCACAATGAATATAGTCGTTAAGCAAGACACAAAAGATAGTTTCATAGTCTTTGCATAAAAAAATGGTCTTTTGGGACAAGAGGCAAATCCTTTTTAGCTTTTTTCGAATTGAATATATCATTATTCATGAGAGTTAAACCACTTAACATTAGTACGGACAGCAAACCAAGAGGAATGACTGCTTTGGATGATATAAGTAAACACATTTAGAGTTTTAAAGGTGTTTAGACTTGTTTGTTTTAATTAATATACTAGATAGTTTTGCCATAGTTGTTAATTTTATGATCGCTGTATTAAAAAGTGTGTTTGGAATCAAAAAAGGAACCTCATTGACTAGAAATGATGGGAGAGACTCCTTTTTCTTGGAATTTAACGTTTAATATCAATGAGAAATACTAATAAAGATGAATGATACTATTGTTTGTTGGAATCGAATGTATTCATTGAATAGAGGGTTCATTGGCATTGATTTCACAATGAATATAGTCGTTAAGCAAGACACAAAAGATAGTATCATGGCCTTTGGATGAAAAATAGTCTTTTGGACAAAAGGCGAGCCTTTTTGGCTTTAAGTGAATTGAATATATCATTATTCAGGAATTAAACCACTTAGCATTAGTACGGATTGCAAACCAAGAGGAATGACTGCTTTGGATGATATAAGTAAAAACATTTAGAGTTTTAATGGTGTTTACACTTGTTTGTTCTATTTAATATACTTGGTAGTTTAGCCAAAGTTGTTAATTTTATGAACACTGTATTAAAAAGTATGTTTGGAATCAAAAAAGGAACCTCATTGACAAGAAATGATGGGAGGGACTCTTTTTTTTGGAATTTAACGTTTAATATCATTGAGAAAAGCTAATAAAGATCAATGACACTATTGTTTGTTGGAATTGAATGAATTCAAGGAATAGAGGGTTCATTGGCTTTGATTTCACAATGAATATAGTCGTGAAGCAAGACACAAAAGATAGTGTCATGGCCTTTGCATGAAAAATAGTCTTTTGGACAAAAGGCGAGCCTTTTTGGCTTTAAGTGAATTGAATATATCATTATTCAGGAATTAAACCACTTAGCATTAGTACGGATTGCAAACCAAGAGGAATGACTGCTTTGGATGATATAAGTAAACACATTTAGAGTTTTAATGGTGTTTACACTTGTTTGTTCTAATTAATATACTTGGTAGTTTAGCCATAGTTGTTAATTTTATGAACACTGTATTAAAAAGTGTGTTTGGAATCAAAAAAGGAACCTCTTTGACAAGAAATTATGGGAGGGACTCCTTTTTTTTTGGAATTTAACGTTTAATATCAATGAGAAAAGCTAATAAAGATCAATGACACTATTGTTTGTTGGAATTGAATGAATTGAAGGAATAGAGGGGTCATTGGCATTGATTTCACATTGAATATATTCATTAAGCAAGACACAAAAGATAGTTTCATAGTCTTTGCATAAAAAATGGTCTTTGGGACAAGAGGCAATCCTTTTTAGCTTTTTGCGAATTGAATATATCATTATTCAAGAGTTAAACCACTTAACATTAGTACGGACAGCAAACCAAGAGGAATGACTGCTTTGGATGATATAAGTAAACACATTTAGAGTTTTAATGGTGTTTAGACTTGTTTGTTTTAATTAATATACTTGATAGTTTTGCCATAGTTGTTAATTTTATGATCGCTGTATTAAAACGTGTGTTTGGAATCAAGAAAGGAACCTCATTGACTAGAAATGATGGGAGAGACTTCTTTTTCTTGGAATTTAACGTTTAATATCAATGAGAAATACTAATAAAGATCAATGACACTATTGTTTGTTGGAATCGAATGAATTCATTGAATAGATGGTTCATTGGCATTGATTTCACAATGAATATGGTTAAGCAAGACACAAAAGATAGTTTCATGGCCTTTGTATGAAAAACAGTCTTTTGGACAAAAGGCGAGCCTTTTTGGCTTTTTAAGTGAATTGAATATATCATTATTCAGGAATTAAACCACTTAGCATTAGTACGGATTGCAAACCAAGAGGAATGACTGCTTTGGATGATATAAGTAAACACATTTAGTGTTTTAATGGTGTTTACACTTGTTTGTTCTAATTAATATACTTGGTAGTTTAGCCATAGTTGTTAATTTTATGAACACTGTATTAAAAAGTGTGTTTGGAATCAAAAAAGGAACCTCATTCACAAGAAATGATGGGAGGGACTCCCTTTTTTTGGAATTTAACGTTTAATATCAATGAGAAAAGCTAATAAAGATCAATGACACTATTGTTTGTTGGAATTGAATGAATTCAAGGAATAGAGGGTTCATTGGCTTTGATTTCACAATGAATATAGTCGTTAAGCAAGAAACAAAAGATAGTTTCATAGTCTTTGCATAAAAAATGGTCTTTGGGACAAGAGGCAATCCCTTTTAGCTTTTTGCGAATTGAATATATCATTATTCATGAGTTAAACCACTTAACATTAGTACGGACAGCAAACCAAGAGGAATGACTGCTTTGGATGATATAAGTAAACACATTTAGATTTTTAATGGTGTTTAGACTTGTTTGTTTTAATTAATATACTTGATAGTTTTGCCATAGTTGTTAATTTTATGATCGCTGTATTAAAACGTGTGTTTGGAATCAAGAAAGGAACCTCATTGACTAGAAATGATGGGAGAGACTTCTTTTTCTTGGAATTTAACGTTTAATATCAATGAGAAATACTAATAAAGATCAATGACACTATTGTTTGTTGGAATCGAATGAATTCATTGAATAGATGGTTCATTGGCATTGATTTCACAATGAATATGGTTAAGCAAGACACAAAAGATAGTTTCATGGCCTTTGTATGAAAAACAGTCTTTTGGACAAAAGGCGAGCCTTTTTGGCTTTAAGTGAATTGAATATATCATTATTCAGGAATTAAACCACTTAGCATTAGTACGGATTGCAAACCAAGAGGAATGACTGCTTTGGATGATATAAGTAAACACATTTAGTGTTTTAATGGTGTTTACACTTGTTTGTTCTAATTAATATACTTGGTAGTTTAGCCATAGTTGTTAATTTTATGAACACTGTATTAAAAAGTGTGTTTGGAATCAAAAAAGGAACCTCATTCACAAGAAATGATGGGAGGGACTCCCTTTTTTTGGAATTTAACGTTTAATATCAATGAGAAAAGCTAATAAAGATCAATGACACTATTGTTTGTTGGAATTGAATGAATTGAAGGAATAGAGGGGTCATTGGCATTGATTTCACATTGAATATATTCATTAAGCAAGACACAAAAGATAGTTTCATAGTCTTTGCATAAAAAATGGTCTTTGGGACAAGAGGCAATCCTTTTTAGCTTTTTGCGAATTGAATATATCATTATTCATGAGTTAAACCACTTAACATTAGTACGGACAGCAAACCAAGAGGAATGACTGCTTTGGATGATATAAGTAAACACATTTAGAGTTTTAATGGTGTTTAGACTTGTTTGTTTTAATTAATATACTTGATAGTTTTGCCATAGTTGTTAATTTTATGATCGCTGTATTAAAACGTGTGTTTGGAATCAAGAAAGGAACCTCATTGACTAGAAATGATGGGAGAGACTCCTTTTTCTTGGAATTTAACGTTTAATATCAATGAGAAATACTAATAAAGATCAATGACACTATTGTTTGTTGGAATCGAATGAATTCATTGAATAGATGGTTTATTGGCATTGATTTCACAATGAATATGGTTAAGCAAGACACAAAAGATAGTTTCATGGCCTTTGTATGAAAAACAGTCTTTTGGACAAAAGGCGAGCCTTTTTGGCTTTAAGTGAATTGAATATATCATTATTCAGGAATTAAACCACTTAGCATTAGTACGGATTGCAAACCAAGAGGAATGACTGCTTTGGATGATATAAGTAAACACATTTAGTGTTTTAATGGTGTTTACACTTGTTTGTTCTAATTAATATACTTGGTAGTTTTAGCCATAGTTGTTAATTTTATATGAACACTGTATTAAAAAAGTGTGTTTGGAATCAAAAAAAGGAACCTCATTCACAAGAAATGATGGGAGGGACTCCCTTTTTTTGGAATTTAACGTTTAATATCAATGAGAAAAGCTAATAAAGATCAATGACACTATTGTTTGTTGGAATTGAATGAATTCAAGGAATAGAGGGTTCATTGGCTTTGATTTCACAATGAATATAGTCGTTAAGCAAGAAACAAAAGATAGTTTCATAGTCTTTGCATAAAAAATGGTCATTGGGACAAGAGGCAATCCCTTTTAGCTTTTTGCGAATTGAATATATCATTATTCATGAGTTAAACCACTTAACATTAGTACGGACAGCAAACCAAGAGGAATGACTGCTTTGGATGATATAAGTAAACACATTTAGAGTTTTGATGGTGTTTAGACTTGTTTGTTTTAATTAATATACTTGATAGTTTTGCCATAGTTGTTAATTTTATGATCGCTGTATTAAAACGTGTGTTTGGAATCAAGAAAGGAACCTCATTGACTAGAAATGATGGGAGAGACTCCTTTTTCTTGGAATTTAACGTTTAATATCAATGAGAAATACTAATAAAGATCAATGACACTATTGTTTGTTTGAATCGAATGAATTCATTGAATAGATGGTTCATTGGCATTGATTTCACAATGAATATGGTTAAGCAAGACACAAAAGATAGTTTCATGGCCTTTGTATGAAAAATAGTCTTTTGGACAAAAGGCGAGCCTTTTTGGCTTTAAGTGAATTGAATATATATCATTATTCAGGAATTAAACCACTTTAGCATTAGTACGGATTGCAAACCAAGAGGAATGACTGCTTTGGATGATATAAGTAAACACATTTAGTGTTTTAATGGTGTTTACACTTGTTTGTTTCTAATTAATATACTTGGTAGTTTTAGCCATAGTTGTTAATTTTATGAACACTGTATTAAAAAAGTGTGTTTGGAATCAAAAAAGGAACCTCATTCACAAGAAATGATGGGAGGGACTCCCTTTTTTTGGAATTTAACGTTTAATATCAATGAGAAAAGCTAATAAAGATCAATGACACTATTGTTTGTTGGAATTGAATGAATTCAAGGAATAGAGGGTTCATTGGCTTTGATTTCACAATGAATATAGTCGTTAAGCAAGAAACAAAAGATAGTTTCATAGTCTTTGCATAAAAAATGGTCTTTGGGACAAGAGGCAATCCCTTTTAGCTTTTTGCGAATTGAATATATCATTATTCATGAGTTAAACCACTTAACATTAGTACGGACAGCAAACCAAGAGGAATGACTGCTTTGGATGATATAAGTAAACACATTTAGAGTTTTAAAGTTGTTTAGACTTGTTTGTTTTAATTAATATACTAGATAGTTTTGTCATAGTTGTTAATTTTATGATTGCTGTATTAAAAAGTGTGCTTGGAATCAAAAAAGGAACCTCATTGACTAGAAATGATGGGAGAGACTCCTTTTTCTTGGAATTTAATGTTTAATATCAATGAGAAATACTAATAAAGATCAATGACACTATTGTTTGTTGGAATCGAATGAATTCATTGAATAGAGGGTTTATTGGCATTGATTTCACAATGAATATAGTCGTTAAGCAAGACACAAAAGATAGTTTCATAGTCTTTGCATAAATAATGTCTTTGGGACAAGAGGCAATCCTTTTTAGCTTTATGCGAATTGAATATATCATTATTCATTAGTTAAACCACTTAACATTAGTACAGACAGCAAACCAAGAGGAATGACTGCTTTGGATGATATAAGTAAACACATTTAGAGTTTTAATGGTGTTAACACTTGTTTGTTCTAATTAATATACTTGGTAGTTTAGCCATAGTTGTTAATTTTATGAACACCGTATTAAAAAGTGTGTTTAGAATCAAAAAAGGAACCTCATTGACTAGAAATGATGGGAGGGACTGTTTTTTTTTTTTTTGGAATTTAACGTTCAATATTAATGAGAAAAGCTAATAAAGATCAATGACACTATTGTTTGTTTTAATTAATATACTAGATAGTTTTGCCATAGTTGATAATTTTATGATTGCTGTATTAAAAAGTGTGCTTGGAATCAAGAAAGGAACCTCATTGACTAGAAATGATGGGAGAGACTCCTTTTTCTTGGAATTTAACGTTTAATATCAATGAGAAATACTAATAAAGATCAATGACACAATTGTTTGTCGGAATCAAATGAATTCCTTGAATATAGGGTTCATTGGCATTGATTTCACAATGAATATAGTTGTTAAGCAAGACACAAAAGATAGTTTCATGCTCTTTGCATGAAAAATAGTCTTTTGGTCAAAAGGCTAACCTTTTTGGCTTTAAGTGAGTTGAATATATCATTATTCAGGAATTAAACCACTCAGCATTAGTACGGATAGCAAACCAAGAGGAATGACTGCTTTGGATGATATAAGCAAACACATTTAGAGTTTTAATGGTGTTTACACTTGTTTGTTCTAATTAATATACTTGGTAGTTTAGCCATGGTTGTTAATTTTATGAGCACTGTTTTAAAAAGTGTGTTTGGAATCAAAAAAGGAACCTTATTGACTAGAAATGATGGGAGAGACTCCTTTTTCTTGGAATTTAACCTTTAATATCAATGAGAAAATCTAATAAAGATCAATGACACTATTGTTTGTTGGAATTGAATGAATTCAAGGAATAGAGGGTTCATTGGCTTTGATTTCACAATGAATATAGTCATTAAGCAAGAAACAAAAGATAGTTTCATAGTCTTTGCATAAAAAATAGTCTTTGGGACAAGAGGCAATCCCTTTTAGCTTTTTGCGAATTGAATATATCATTATTCATGAGTTAAACCACTTAAGATTAGTACGGACAGCAAACCAATACGAATGACTGCTTTGGATGATATAAGTAAACACATTTAGAGTTTTAAAGGTGTTTAGACTTGTTTGTTTTAATTAATAAACTAGATAGTTTTGCCATAGTTGTTAATTTTATGATTGCTGTATTAAAAAGTGTGCTTGGAATAAAAAAATGAACCTCACTGACTAGAAATGATGGGAGAGACTCCTTTTTCTTGGAATTTAATGTTTAATATCAATGAGAAATACGAATAAAGATCAATGACACTGTTGTTTGTTGGAATCGAATGAATTCTTTGAATAGAGGGTTCATTGGCATTGATTTCACAATGAATATAGTCGTTAAGCAAGACACAAAAGATAGTTTCATAGTCTTTGCATAAATAATGGTCTTTGGGACAAGAGGCAATCCTTTTTAGCTTTATGCGAATTGAATATATAATTATTCATTAGTTCAACCACTTGACATTAGTACGGACAGCAAACCAAGAGGAATGACTACTTTGGATGATATAAGTAAACACATTTAGAGTTTTAATGGTGTTTACACTTGTTTGTTCTAATTAATATAATTGGTAGTTTAGCCATAGTTGTTAATTTTATGAACGGTGTATTAAAAAGTATATTTGGAATCAAAAAAGGAACCTCATTGACTAGAAATGATGGGAGGGACTTTTTTTTCTTGGAATTTAACGTTTAATATCAATGAGAAATGCTAATAAAGATCAATGACACTATTGTTTGTTGGAATTGATTGAATTCATGGAATAGAGGGTTCATTGGCATTGATTTCACAATGAATATAGTCGTTAAGCAAGACACAAAAGATAGTTTCATAGTCTTTGCATAAAAAATGGTCTTTGGGACAAGAGGCAATCCTTTTTAGCTTTTTGCGAATTGAATATATCATTATTCATGAGTTAAACCACTTAACATTAGTACGGACAACAAACCAAGAGGAATGACTGCTTTGGATGATATAAGTAAACACATTTAGAGTTTTAAAGGTGTTTAGACTTGTTTGTTTTAATTAATAAACTAGATAGTTTTGCCATAGTTGTTAATTTTATGATTGCTGTATTAAAAAGTGTGCTTGGAATAAAAAAAGGAACCTCACTGACTAGAAATGATGGGAGAGACTCCTTTTTCTTGGAATTTAATGTTTAATATCAATGAGAAATACGAATAAAGATCAATGACACTGTTGTTTGTTGGAATCGAATGAATTCATTGAATAGAGGGTTCATTGGCATTGATTTCACAATGAATATAGTCGTTAAGCAACACACAAAAGATAGTTTCATAGTCTTTGCATAAATAATGGTCTTTGGGACAAGAGGCAATCCTTTTTAGCTTTATGCGAATTGAATATATAATTATTCATTAGTTCAACCACTTGACATTAGTACGGACAGCAAACCAAGAGGAATGACTACTTTGGATGATATAAGTAAACACATTTAGAGTTTTAATGGTGTTTACACTTGTTTGTTCTAATTAATATAATTGGTAGTTTAGCCATAGTTGTTAATTTTATGAACGGTGTATTAAAAAGTATGTTTGGAATCAAAAAAGGAACCTCATTGACTAGAAATGATGGGAGGGACTTTTTTTTCTTGGAATTTAACGTTTAATATCAATGAGAAATGCTAATAAAGATCAATGACACTATTGTTTGTTGGAATTGATTGAATTCATGGAATAGAGGGTTCATTGGCATTGATTTCACAATGAATATAGTCGTTAAGCAAGACACAAAAGATAGTTTCATAGTCTTTGCATAAAAAATGGTCTTTGGGACAAGAGGCAATCCTTTTTAGCTTTTTGCGAATTGAATATATCATTATTCATGAGTTAAACCACTTAACATTAGTACGGACAACAAACCAAGAGGAATGACTGCTTTGGATGATATAAGTAAACACATTTCGAGTTTTAAAGGTGTTTAGACTTGTTTGTTTTAATTAATATACTAGATTGTTTTGCCCTAGTTGTTAATTTTATGATCGCTGTATTAAAAAGTGTGCTTGGAATTAAAAAAGGAACCTCATTGACTAGAAATGATGGGAGAGACTCCTTTTTTCTTGGAATTTAACGTTTAATATCAATGAGAAATACTAATAAAGATCAATGACACTATTGTTTCTAGGAATCGAATGAATTCATTGAACAGAGAGTTCATTGGAATTGATTTCACAATGAATATAGTCGTTAAGCAAGACACAAAAGATAGTATCATGGCCTTTGCATGAAAAATAGTCTTTTGGACAAAAGGCGAGCCTTTTTGGCTTTAAGTGAATTGAATATATCATTATTCAGGAATTAAACTACTTAGCATTAGTACGGATTGCAAACCAAGAGGAATGACTGCTTTGGATGATATAAGTAAACACATTTAGAGTTTTAATGGTGTTTACACTTGTTTGTTCTAATTAATATACTTGGTAGTTTAGACATAGTTGTTAATTTTATGAACACTATATTAAAAAGTATGTTTGGAATCAAAAAAGGAACCTCTTTGACAAGAAATGATGGGAGGGACTCCTTTTTTTTGGAATTTAACGTTTAATATCATTAAGAAAAGCTAATGAAGATCAATGACACTATTGTTTGTTGGAATTGAATGAATTCAAGGAATAGAGGGTTCATTGGCTTTGATTTCACAATGAATATAGTCGTTAAGCAAGACACAAAACATAGTTTCATAGTCTTTGCATAAAAAATGGTCTTTGGGACAAGAGGCAATCCTTTTTAGGCTTTTTGCGAATTGAATATATCATTATTCATGATTTAAACCACTTAACATTAGTACGGACAACAAACCAAGAGGAATGACTGCTTTGGATGATATAAGTAAACACATTTAGAGTTTTAAAGGTGTTTAGACTTGTTTGTTTTAATTAATATACTAGATTGTTTTGCCCTAGTTGTTAATTTTATGATCGCTGTATTAAAAAGTGTGCTTGGAATCAAAAAAGGAACCTCATTGACTAGAAATGATGGGAGAGACACCTTTTTCTTGGAATTTAACGTTTCATATCAATGAGAAAAGCTAATAAAGATCAATGACACTATTGTTTCTCGGAATCGAATGAATTCATTGAATAGAGAGTTCATTGGCATTGATTTCACAATGAATATAGTAGTTAAGCAAGACACAAAAGATAGTTTCATGGCCTTTGCATGAAAAATAGTCTTTTGGACAAAAGGCGAGCCTTTTTGGCTTTAAGTGAATTGAATATATCATTATTCAGGAATTAAACCACATAGCATTAGTGCCGATTGCAAAACAAGAGGAATGACTGCTTTGGATGATATAAGTAAACACATTTAGAGTTTTAATGGTGTTTACACTTGTTTGTTCTAATTAATATACTTGGTAGTTTAGCCATAGTTGTTAATTTTATGAACACTGTATTAAAAAGTGTGTTTGGAATCAAAAAAGGAAAATCATTGACAAGAAATGATGGGAGGGACTCCTTTTTTTTGGAATTTAACGTTTAATATCTTTGAGAAAAGCTAATAACTATCAATGACACTATTGTTTGTTGGGATTGAATGAATTCGAGGAATAGAGGGTTCATTGGCTTTGATTTCACAATGAATATAGTCGTTAAGCAAGACACAAAAGATAGTATCATGGCCTTTGCATGAAAAATAGTCTTTTGGACAAAAGGCAAGCCTTTTTGTCTTTAAGTGAATTGAATATATCATTATTCAGGAATTAAACCACTTAGCATTAGTACGGATTGCAAACCAAGAGGAATGACTGCTTTGGATAATATAAGTAAACACATTTAGAGTTTTAATGGTGTTTACACTTGTTTGTTCTAATTAATATACTTGGTAGTTTACCCATAGTTGTTAATTTTATGAACACTGTATTAAAAAGTGTGTTTGGAATCAAAAAAGGAACCTCTTTGACAAGAAATTATGGGAGGGACTCCTTTTTTTTGGAATTTAACGTTTAATATCAATGAGAAAAGCTAATAAAGATCAATGACACTATTGTTTGTTGGAATTGAATGAATTGAAGGAATAGAGGGGTCATTGGCATTGATTTCACATTGAATATAGTCATTAAGCAAGACACAAAAGATAGTTTCATAGTCTTTGCATAAAAAATGGTCTTTGGGAGAAGAGGCAATCCTTTTTAGCTTTTTGCGAATTGAATATATCATTATTCATTTGTTAAACCACTTAACATTAGTACGAACAGCAAACCAAGAGGAATGACTCCTTTGGATGATATAAGTAAACACATTTAGAGTTTTAATGGTGTTTACACTTGTTTGTTCAAATTAATATACTTGGTAGTTTAGCCATAGTTGTTAATTTTATGATCGTTGTATTAAAAAGGGTGTTTGGAATCAAAAAAGGAACCTCATTGACTAGAAATGATGGGAGAGACTCCTTTTTCTTGGAATTTAACGTTTAATATCAACGAGAAATGCTAATAAAGATCAATGACACTATTGTTTGTTGGAATCGAATGAATTGATGGAATAGAGGGTTAATTGGCTTTGATTTCACAATGAATATAGTCGTTAAGCAAGACACAAAAGATAGTTTCATAGTCTTTGCATAAAAAATGGTCTTTGGGACAAGACGCAATCCTTTTTAGCATTTTGCGAATTGAATATATCATTATTCATGAGTTAAACCCCTTAACATTAGTACGAACAGCAAACCAAGAGGAATGACTGCTTTGGATGATATAAGTAAACACATTTAGAGTTTTAATGGTGTTTAGACTTGTTTGTTTTAATTAATATACAAGATAGTTTTGCCATAGTTGTTAATTTTATGATCGTTGTATTAAAAAGTGTACTTGGAATCAAAAAAGGAACCTCATTGACTAGAAATGATGGGAGAGACTCCTTTTTCTTGGAATTTAACGTTTAATATCAATGAGAAAAGCTAATAAAGATCAATGACACTATTTTTTGTTGGAATTGAATGAATTCAAGGAATAGAGGGTTCATTTGCATTGATTTCACAATGAATATAGTCGTTAAGCAAGACACAAAAGATAGTTTCATAGTCTTTGCATAAAAAATGGTCTTTGGGACAAGAGGCAATCATTTTTAGCTTTTTTCGAATTGAATATATCATTATTCATGAGTTAAACCACTTAACATTAGTACGGACAGCAAACCAAGAGGAATGACTGCTTTGGATGATATGAGTAAACACATTTAGAGTTTTAATGGTGTTTAGACTTGTTTGTTTTAATTAATATACTAGATAGTTTTGCCATAGTTGTTAATTTTATGATCGTTGTATTAAAAAGTGTACTTGGAATCAAAAAAGGAACCTCATTGACTAGAAATGATAGGAGAGACTCCTTTTTCTTGGAATTTAACGTTTAATATCAATGAGAAAAGCTAATAAAGATCAATGACACTATTGTTTGTTGGAATGGAATGAATTCAAGGAATAGAGGGTTCATTGGCATTGATTTCACAATGAATATAGTCGTTATGCAAGACACAAAAGATAGTTTCATAGTCTTTGCATAAAAAATGGTCTTTGGGACAAGAGGCAATCCTTTTTAGCTTTTTTCGAATTGAATATATCATTATTTATGAGTTAAACCACTTAACATTAGTACGGACAGCAAACAAGAGGAATGACTACTTTGGATGATATAAGTAAACACATTTAGAGTTTTAATGGGGTTTAGACTTGTTTGTTTTAATTAATATATTAGATAGTTTTGCCATAGTTGTTAATTTATGATCCCTGTATTAAAAAGTGTACTTGGAATCAAAAAAGGAACCTCATTGACTAGAAATGATGAGAGAGACTCCTTTTTCTTGGAATTTAACGTTTAATATCAATGAGAAAAGCTAATAAAGATCAATGACACTATTGTTTGTTGGAATGGAATGAATTCAAGGAATAGAGGGTTCATTGGCATTGATTTCACAATGAATATTGTCGTTATGCAAGACACAAAAGATAGTTTCATTGTCTTTGCATAAAAAATGGTCTTTGGGACAAGAGGCAATCCTTTTTAGCTTTTTTCGAATTGAATATATCATTATTCATGAGTTAAACCACTTAACATTAGTACGGACAGCAAACAAGAGGAATGACTGCTTTGGATGATATAAGTAAACACATTTAGAGTTTTAATGGGGTTTAGACTTGTTTGTTTTAATTAATATACTAGATAGTTTTGCCATAGTTGTTAATTTATGATCCCTGTATTAAAAAGTGTGCTTGGAATCAAAAAAGGAACCTCATTGACTAGAAATGATGGGAGAGACTCCTTTTTCTTGGAATTTAACGTTTAATATCAATGAGAAAAGCTAATAAAGATCAATGACACTATTGTTTGTTGGAATGGAATGAATTCAAGGAATAGAGGGTTCATTGGCTTTGATTTCACAATGAATATAGTCGTTAAGCAAGACACAAAAGATAGTTTCATGGTCTTTGCATGAAAAATAGTCTTTTGGACATAAAGGCGAGCCTTTTTGCCTTTAAGTGAGTTGAATATATCACTATTCAGGAATTAAACCACTTAGCATTAGTACAGATTGCAAACCAAGAGGAATGACTGCTTTGGATGATATAAGTAAACACATTTAGAGTTTTAATGGTGTTTACACTTGTTTGTTCTAATTAATATACTTGGTAGTTTAGCCATAGTTGTTAATTTTATGAACACTGTATTAAAAAGTGTGTTTGGAATCAAAAAAGGAACCTCATTGACTAGAAATGATGGGAGGGACTCCCTTTTTTTGGAATTTAACGTTTAATATCAATGAGAAAAGCTAATAAAGATCAATGACACTATTTTTTGTTGGAATTGAATGAATTCAAGGAATAGAGGGTTCATTGGCATTGATTTCACAATGAATATAGTCGTTAAGCAAGACACAAAAGATAGTTTCATAGTCTTTGCATAAAAAATGGTCTTTGGGACAAGAGGCAATCCTTTTTAGCTTTTTTCGAATTGAATATATCATTATTCATGAGTTAAACCACTTAACATTAGTACAGACAGCAAACCAAGAGGAATGACTGCTTTGGATGATATAAGTAAACACATTTAGAGTTTTAATGGTGTTTAGACTTGTTTGTTTTAATTAATATACTAGATAGTTTTGCCATACTTGTTAATTTTATGATCGCTGTATTAAAAAGTGTACTTGGAATCAAAAAAGGAACCTCATTGACTAGAAATGATGGGAGAGACTCCTTTTTCTTGGAATTTAACGTTTAATATCAATGAGAAAAGCTAATAAAGATCAATGACACTATTGTTTGTTGGAATGGAATGAATTCAAGGAATAGAGGGTTCATTGGCATTGATTTCACAATGAATATAGTCGTTAAGCAAGACACAAAAGATAGTTTCATGGTCTTTGCATGAAAAATATTCTTTTGGACAAGAGGCAATCCTTTTTGCTTTTTAAGTGAATTGAATATATCATTATTCATGAATTTAAACCACTTAGCATTAGTACAGGATTGCAAACCAAGAGGAATGACTGCTTTGGATGATATAAGTAAACACATTTAGAGTTTTAATGGTGTTTACACTTGTTTGTTTTAATTAATATACTTGGTAGTTTTTGCCATAGTTGTTAATTTTATGAACGTTGTATTAAAAAGTGTGTTTGGAATCAAAAAAGGAACCTCATTGACTAGAAATGATGGGAGGGACTCCTTTTTTTTGGAATTTAACGTTTAATATCAATGAGAAAAGCTAATAAAAATCAATGACACTATTGTTTGTTGGAATCGAATGAATTCATGGAATAGAGGGTTCATTGGCTTTGATTTCACAATGAATATAGTCGTTAAGCAAGACACAAAAGATAGTTTCATAGTCTTTGCATAAAAAATGGTCTTTGGGGGACAAGAGGCAATCCTTTTTAGCCTTTTGTGAATTGAATATATCATTATTCATGAGTTAAACGACTTAACATAAGTACGGACAGCAAACCAAGAGGAATGACTGCTTTGGATGATATAAGTAAACACATTTAGAGTTTTAATGGTGTTTAGACTTGTTTGTTTTAATTAATATACTAGATACTTTTGCCATACTTGTTAATTTTATGATCGCTGTATTAAAAAGTGTGCTTGGAATCAAAAAAGGAACCTCATTGACTAGAAATGATGGGAGAGACTCCTTTTTCTTGGAATTTAACGTTTAATATCAATGAGAAATACTAATAAAGATCAATGACACTATTTTTTGTTGGAATCGAATGAATTCATTGAATAGAGGGTTCATTGGCATTGATTTCACAATGAATATAGTCGTTAAGCAAGACACAAAAGATAGTTTCATGGCCTTTGCATGAAAAATAGTCTTTGGGGACAAAAGGCGAGCCCTTTTTGGCTTTAAGTGAATTGAATATATATCATTATTCATGAATTAAACCACTTAGCATTAGTACGGATTGCAAACCAAGAGGAATGACTGCTTTGGATGATATAAGTAAACACATTTAGAGTTTTAATGGTGTGTTTACACTTTTTTTGTTTTAATTAATATACTAGATAGTTTTTGCCATAGTTGTTAATTTTATGATCGCTGTATTAAAAACTGTACTTGGAGTCAAAAAAGGAACCTCATTGACTAGAAATGATGGGAGAGACTCCTTTTTCTTGGAATTTAACGTTTAATATCAATGAGAAAAAGCTAATAAAGATCAATGACACTATTGTTTGTTGGAATGGAATGAATTCAAGGAATAGAGGGTTCATTGGCATTGATTTCACAATGAATATAGTCGTTTAAGCAAGACACAAAAGATAGTTTCATTGTCTTTGCATAAAAAATGGTCTTTGGGACAAGAGGCAATCCTTTTTATCTTTTTTCGAATTGAATATATCATTATTCATGAGTTTAAACCACTTAACATTAGTACAGACAGCAAACCAAGAGGAATGACTGCTTTGGATGATATAAGTAAACACATTTAGAGTTTTAATGGTGTTTAGACTTGTTTGTTTTAATTAATATACTAGATAGTTTTTGCCATAGTTGTTAATTTTATGATCGCTGTATTAAAAAGTGTACTTGGAATCAAAAAAGGAACCTCATTGACTAGAAATGATGGGGAGAGACTCCCTTTTTCTTGGAATTTAACGTTTAATATCAATGAGAAAAGCTAATAAAGATCAATGACACTATTGTTTGTTGGAATGGAATGAATTCAAGGAATAGAGGGTTCATTGGCATTGATTTCAAAATGAATATAGTCGTGAAGCAAGACACAAAAGATAGTTTCATGGTCTTTGCATGAAAAATGGTCTTTTGGACAAAAGGCAATCCTTTTTTTGCCTTTAAGTGAGTTGAATATATCACTATTCAGGAATTAAACCACTTAGCATTAGTACGGATTGCAATCCAAGAGGAATGACTACTTTGGATGATATAAGTAAACACATTTAGAGTTTTAAGGGTGTTTACAATTGTTTGTTCTAATTAATATACTTGGTAGTTTAGCCATAGTTGTTAATTTTATGAGCACTGTATTAAAAAGTGTTTTTGGAATCAAAAAAGGAACCTCATTGACAAGAAATGATGGGAGGGACTACTTTTTTTTGGAATTTAACGTTTAATATCATTGAGAAAAGCGAATAAAGATCAATGACACTATTGTTTGTTGGAATTGAATGAATTCAAGGAATAGAGGGTTCATTGGCATTGATTTCACAATGAATATAGTCGTTAAGCAAGACACAAAAGATAGTTTCATTGTCTTTGCATAAAAAATGGTCTTTGGGACAAGAGGCAATCCTTTTTAGCTTGTTGCGAATTGAATATATCATTATTCAAGAGTTAAACCACTTAACATTAGTACAGACAGCAAACCAAGAGGAATGACTGCTTTGGATGATATAAGTAAACACATTTAGAGTTTTAATGGTGTTTAGACTTGTTTGTTTTAATTAATATACTAGATAGTTTTGCCATACTTGTTAATTTTATGATCGCTGTATTAAAAAGTGTACTTGGAATATAAAAAGGAACCTCATTGAGAAGAAATGATGGGAGAGACTCCTTTTTCTTGGAATTTAACGTTTAATATCAATGAGAAAAGCTAAGAAAGATCAATGACACTATTGTTTGTTGAAATCAAATGAATTGAAGGAATAGAGGGTTCATTGGCATTGATTTCACAATCAATATAGTCGTTAAGCAAGACACAAAAGATAGTTTCATAGTCTTTGCATAAAAAAATGGTCTTTGGGACAAGAGGCAAATCCTTTTTAGCTTTTTTCGAATTGAATATATCATTATTCATGAGTTAAACCACTTAACATTAGTACGGACAGCAAACCAAGAGGAATGACTGCTTTGGATGATATAAGTAAACACATTTAGAGTTTTAATGGTGTTTAGACTTGTTTGTTTTAATTAATATACTAGATAGTTTTTGCCATAGTTGTTAATTTTTTATGATCGCTGTATTAAAAAGTGTGTTTGGAATCAAAAAAGGAACCTCATTGACTAGAAATGATGGGAGAGACTCCTTTTTCTTGGAATTTAACGTTTAATATCAATGAGAAAAGCTAATAAAGATCAATGACACTATTGTTTGTTGGAATTGAATGAATTCAAGGAATAGAGGGTTCATTGGCATTGATTTCACAATGAATATAGTCGTTAAGCAAGACACAAAAGATAGTTTCATTGTCTTTGCATAAAAAATGGTCTTTGGGACAAGAGGCAATCCTTTTTAGCTTTTTGCTAATTGAATATATCATTATTCAAGAGTTAAACCACTTAACATTAGTACGGACAGCAAACCAAGAGGAATGACTGCTTTGGATGATATGAGTAAACACATTTAGAGTTTTAATGGTGTTTAGACTTGTTTGTTTTAATTAATATACTAGATAGTTTTGCCATAGTTGTTAATTTTATGATCGTTGTATTAAAAAGTGTACTTGGAATCAAAAAAGGAACCTCATTGACTAGAAATAATGGGAGAGACTCCTTTTTCTTGGAATTTAACGTTTCATATCAATGAGAAAAGCTAATAAAGATCAATGACACTATTGTTTGTTGGAATGGAATGAATTCAAGGAATAGAGGGTTCATTGGCATTGATTTCACAATGAATATAGTCGTTAAGCAAGACACAAAAGATAGTTTCATAGTCTTTGCATAAAAAATGGTCTTTGGGACAAGAGGCAATCCTTTTTAGCTTTTTTCGAATTGAATATATCATTATTCATGAGTTAAACCACTTAACATTAGTACAGACAGCAAACCAAGAGGAATGACTGCTTTGGATGATATAAGTAAACACATTTAGAGTTTTAATGGTGTTTAGACTTGTTTGTTTTAATTAATATACTAGATAGTTTTGCCATAGTTGTTAATTTTATGATCGTTGTATTAAAAAGTGTACTTGGAATCAAAAAAGGAACCTCATTGACTAGAAATGATGGGAGAGACTCCTTTTTCTTGGAATTTAACGTTTAATATCAATGAGAAAAGCTAATAAAGATCAATGACACTATTGTTTGTTGGAATGGAATGAATTCAAGGAATAGAGGGTTCATTGGCATTGATTTCACAATGAATATAGTCGTTAAGCAAGACACAAAAGATAGTTTCATAGTCTTTGCATAAAAAATGGTCTTTGGGACAAGAGGCAATCCTTTTTAGCTTTTTTCGAATTGAATATATCATTATTCATGAGTTCAAAACCACTTAACATTAGTACGGACAGCAAACCAAGAGGAATGACTGCTTTGGATGATATAAGTAAACACATTTAGAGTTTTTAATGGTGTTTAGACTTGTTAGTTTTTAATTAATATACTAGATAGTTTTGCCATACTTGTTAATTTTATGATCGCTGTATTAAAAAGTGTACTTGGAATAAAAAAAGGAACCTCATTGAGTAGAAATGATGGGGGAGAGACTCCTTTTTCTTGGAATTTAACGTTTAATATCAATGAGAAAAGCTAATAAAAAATCAATGACACTATTGTTTGTTGGAATGAATGAATTCAAGGGAATAGAGGGTTCATTGGCATTGATTTCACAATGAATATAGTCGTCAAGCAAGACACAAAAGATAGTTTCATAGTCTTTGCATAAAAAATGGTCTTTGGGACAAGAGGCAATCCTTTTTAGCTTTTTTTCGAATTGAATATATCATTATTCATGAGTTAAACCACTTAACATTAGTACGGACAGCAAACCAAGAGGAATGACGGCTTTGGATGATATAAGTAAACACATTTAGAGTTTTAATGGTGTTTAGACTTGTTTGTTTTAATTAATATACTAGATAGTTTTGCCATACTTGTTAATTTTATGATCGTTGTATTAAAAAGTGTGTTTGGAATCAAAAAAGGAACCTCATTGACTAGAAATGATGGGAGAGACTCCTTTTTCTTGGAATTTAACATTTAATATCAATGAGAAAAGCTAATAAAGATCAATGACACTATTGTTTGTTGGAATTGAATGAATTCAAGGAATAGAGGGTTCATTGGCATTGATTTCACAATGAATATAGTCGTTAAGCAAGACACAAAAGATAGTTTCATTGTCTTTGCATAAAAAATGGTCTTTGGGACAAGACGCAATCCTTTTTAGCTTTTTGCGAATTGAATATATCATTATTCAAGAGTTAAACCACTTAACATTAGTACGGACAGCAAAGCAAGAGGAATGACTGCTTTGGATGATATGAGTAAACACATTTAGAGTTTTAATGGTGTTTAGACTTGTTTGTTTTAATTAATATACTAGATAGTTTTGTCATAGTTGTTAATTTTATGATTGTTGTATTAAAAAGTGTGTACTTGGAATATAAAAAAGGAACCTCATTGACTAGAAATAATGGGAGAGACTCCTTTTTCTTGGAATTTAACGTTTCATATCAATGAGAAAAGCTAATAAAGATCAATGACACTATTGTTTGTTGGAATGGAATGAATTCAAGGAATAGAGGGTTCATTGGCATTGATTTTCACAATGAATATAGTTGTTAAGCAAGACACAAAAGATAGTTTCATAGTCTTTGCATAAAAAATGGTCTTTGGGACAAGAGGCAATCCTTTTTAGCTTTTTTCGAATTGAATATATCATTATTCATGAGTTAAAAACCACTTAACATTAGTACAGACAGCAAACCAAGAGGAATGACTGCTTTGGATGATATAAGTAAACACATTTAGAGTTTTTAATGGTGTTTAGACTTGTTTGTTTTAATTAATATACTAGATAGTTTTTTCCATAGTTGTTAATTTTATGATCGTTGTATTAAAAAGTATACTTGGAATCAAAAAAGGAACCTCATTGACTAGAAATGATGGGAGAGACTCCTTTTTCTTGGAATTTAACGTTTCATATCAATGAGAAAAGCTAATAAAGATCAATGACACTATTGTTTGTTGGAATGGAATGAATTCAAGGAATAGAGGGTTCATTGGCATTGATTTCACTATGAATATAGTCGTTAAGCAAGACACAAAAGATAGTTTCATAGTCTTTGCATAAAAAATGGTCTTTGGGACAAGAGGCAATCCTTTTTATCTTTTTTCGAATTGAATATATCATTATTCATGAGTTAAACCACTTAACATTAGTACAGACAGCAAACCAAGAGGAATGACTGCTTTGGATGATATAAGTAAACACATTTAGACTTTTAATGGTGTTTAGACTTGTTAGTTTTAATTAATATACTAGATAGTTTTGCCATACTTGTTAATTTTATGATCGCTGTATTAAAAAGTGTACTTGGAATATAAAAAGGAACCTCATTGAGTAGAAATGATGGGAGAGACTCCTTTTTCTTGGAATTTAATGTTTAATATCAATGAGAAATGCTAATAAAAATCAATGACACTATTGTTTGTTGGAATCGAATGAATTCAGGGAATAGAGGGTTCATTGGCATTGATTTCACAATGAATATAGTCGTCAAGCAAGACACAAAAGATAGTTTCATAGTCTTTGCATAAAAAATGGTCTTTGGGACAAGAGGCAATCCTTTTTAGCTTTTTTCGAATTGAATACATCATTATTCATGAGTTAAACCACTTAACATTAGTACGGACAGCAAACAAGAGGAATGACGGCTTTGGATGATATAAGTAAACACATTTAGAGTTTTAATGGTGTTTAGACTTGTTTGTTTTAATTAATATACTAGATAGTTTTGCCATACTTGTTAATTTTATGATCGTTGTATTAAAAAGTGTGTTTGGAATCAAAAAAGGAACCTCATTGACTAGAAATGATGGGAGAGACTCCTTTTTCTTGGAATTTAACATTTAATATCAATGAGAAAAGCTAATAAAGATCAATGACACTATTGTTTGTTGGAATTGAATGAATTCAAGGAATAGAGGGTTCATTGGCATTGATTTCACAATGAATATAGTCGTTAAGCAAGACACAAAAGATAGTTTCATTGTCTTTGCATAAAAAATGGTCTTTGGGACAAGACGCAATCCTTTTTAGCTTTTTGCGAATTGAATATATATCATTATTCAAGAGTTTAAACCACTTAACATTAGTACGGACAGCAAAGCAAGAGGAATGACTGCTTTGGATGATATGAGTAAACACATTTAGAGTTTTAATGGTGTTTAGACTTGTTTGTTTTAATTAATATACTAGATAGTTTTGTCATAGTTGTTAATTTTATGATTGTTGTATTAAAAAGTGTACTTGGAATATAAAAAGGAACCTCATTGACTAGAAATAATGGGAGAGACTCCTTTTTCTTGGAATTTAACGTTTCATATCAATGAGAAAAGCTAATAAAGATCAATGACACTATTGTTTGTTGGAATGGAATGAATTCAAGGAATAGAGGGTTCATTGGCATTGATTTCACAATGAATATAGTTGTCAAGCAAGACACAAAAGATAGTTTCATAGTCTTTGCATAAAAAATGGTCTTTGGGACAAGAGGCAATCCTTTTTAGCTTTTTTCGAATTGAATATATCATTATTCATGAGTTAAACCCCTTAACATTAGTACAGACAGCAAACCAAGAGGAATGACTGCTTTGGATGATATGAGTAAACACATTTAGAGTTTTAATGGTGTTTAGACTTGTTTGTTTTAATTAATATACTAGATAGTTTTTCCATAGTTGTTAATTTTATGATCGTTGTATTAAAAAGTATACTTGGAATCAAAAAAGGAACCTCATTGACTAGAAATGATGGGAGAGACTCCTTTTTCTTGGAATTTAACGTTTCATATCAATGAGAAAAGCTAATAAAGATCAATGACACTATTGTTTGTTGGAATGGAATGAATTCAAGGAATAGAGGGTTCATTGGCATTGATTTCACTATGAATATAGTCGTTAAGCAAGACACAAAAGATAGTTTCATAGTCTTTGCATAAAAAATGGTCTTTGGGACAAGAGGCAATCCTTTTTATCTTTTTTCGAATTGAATATATCATTATTCATGAGTTAAACCACTTAACATTAGTACAGACAGCAAACCAAGAGGAATGACTGCTTTGGATGATATAAGTAAACACATTTAGACTTTTAATGGTGTTTAGACTTGTTAGTTTTAATTAATATACTAGATAGTTTTTTGCCATACTTGTTAATTTTATGATCGCTGTGTATTAAAAAGTGTACTTGGAATATAAAAAGGAACCTCATTGAGTAGAAATGATGGGAGAGACTCCTTTTTCTTGGAATTTAATGTTTAATATCAATGAGAAATGCTAATAAAAATCAATGACACTATTGTTTGTTGGAATCGAATGAATTCAGGGAATAGAGGGTTCATTGGCATTGATTTCACAATGAATATAGTCGTCAAAGCAAGACACAAAAGATAGTTTCATAGTCTTTGCATAAAAAATGGTCTTTGGGACAAGAGGCAATCCTTTTTAGCTTTTTTCGAATTGAATACATCATTATTCATGAGTTAAACCACTTAACATTAGTACGGACAGCAAACAAGAGGAATGACGGCTTTGGATGATATAAGTAAACACATTTAGAGTTTTTTAATGGTGTTTAGACTTGTTTGTTTTAATTAATATACTAGATAGTTTTGCCATACTTGTTAATTTTATGATGTTTGTATTAAAAAGTGTGTGTTTGGAATCAAAAAAGGAACCTCATTGACTAGAAATGATGGGAGAGACTCCTTTTTCTTGGAATTTAACATTTAATATCAATGAGAAAAGCTAATAAAGATCAATGACACTATTGTTTGTTGGAATTGAATGAATTCAAGGAATAGAGGGTTCATTGGCATTGATTTCACAATGAATATAGTCGTTAAGCAAGACACAAAAGATAGTTTCATTGTCTTTGCATAAAAAAAATGGTCTTTGGGACAAGACGCAATCCTTTTTAGCTTTTTGCGAATTGAATATATCATTATTCAAGAGTTAAACCACTTAACATTAGTACGGACAGCAAAGCAAGAGGAATGACTGCTTTGGATGATATGAGTAAACACATTTAGAGTTTTAATGGTGTTTAGACTTGTTTTGTTTTAATTAATATACTAGATAGTTTTTTGTCATAGTTGTTAATTTTATGATTGTTGTATTAAAAAGTGTACTTGGAATATAAAAAGGAACCTCATTGACTAGAAATAATGGGAGAGACTCCTTTTTCTTGGAATTTAACGTTTCATATCAATGAGAAAAGCTAATAAAGATCAATGACACTATTGTTTGTTGGAATGGAATGAATTCAAGGAATAGAGGGTTCATTGGCATTGATTTCACAATGAATATAGTTGTCAAGCAAGACACAAAAGATAGTTTCATAGTCTTTGCATAAAAAATGGTCTTTGGGACAAGAGGCAATCCTTTTTAGCTTTTTTCGAATTGAATATATCATTATTCATGAGTTAAACCACTTAACATTAGTACAGACAGCAAACCAAGAGGAATGACTGCTTTGGATGATATGAGTAAACACATTTAGAGTTTTAATGGTGTTTAGACTTGTTTGTTTTAATTAATATACTAGATAGTTTTTCCATAGTTGTTTATTTTATATGATCGTTGTATTAAAAAGTATACTTGGAATCAAAAAAGGAACCTCATTGACTAGAAATGATGGGAGAGACTCCTTTTTCTTGGAATTTAACGTTTCATATCAATGAGAAAAGCTAATAAAGATCAATGACACTATTGTTTGTTGGAATGGAATGAATTCAAGGAATAGAGGGTTCATTGGCATTGATTTCACTATGAATATAGTCGTTAAGCAAGACACAAAAGATAGTTTCATAGTCTTTGCATAAAAAATGGTCTTTGGGACAAGAGGCAATCCTTTTTATCTTTTTTCGAATTGAATATATCATTATTCATGAGTTAAACCACTTAACATTAGTACAGACAGCAAACCAAGAGGAATGACTGCTTTGGATGATATAAGTAAACACATTTAGACTTTTTTAATGGTGTTTAGACTTGTTAGTTTTAATTAATATACTAGATAGTTTTGCCATACTTGTTAATTTTATGATCGCTGTATTAAAAAGTGTACTTGGAATATAAAAAGGAACCTCATTGAGTAGAAATGATGGGAGAGACTCCTTTTTCTTGGAATTTAATGTTTAATATCAATGAGAAATGCTAATAAAAATCAATGACACTATTGTTTGTTGGAATCGAATGAATTCAGGGAATAGAGGGTTCATTGGCATTGATTTCACAATGAATATAGTCGTTAAGCAAGACACAAAAGATAGTTTCATAGTCTTTGCATAAAAAATGGTCTTTGGGACAAGAGGCAATCCTTTTTAGCTTTTTTTTTCGAATTGAATACATCATTATTCATGAGTTAAACCACTTAACATTAGTACGGACAGCAAAACAAGAGGAATGACGGCTTTGGATGATATAAGTAAACACATTTAGAGTTTTTAATGGTGTTTAGACTTGTTTGTTTTAATTAATATACTAGATAGTTTTGCCATACTTGTTAATTTTATGATCGTTGTATTAAAAAGTGTGTTTGGAATCAAAAAAGGAACCTCATTGACTAGAAATGATGGGAGAGACTCCTTTTTCTTGGAATTTAACGTTTAATATCAATGAGAAAAGCTAATAAAGATCAATGACACTATTGTTTGTTGGAATTGAATGAATTCAAGGAATAGAGGGTTCATTGGCATTGATTTCACAATGAATATAGTCGTTAAGCAAGACACAAAAGATAGTTTCATTGTCTTTGCATAAAAAATGGTCTTTGGGACAAGACGCAATCCTTTTTAGCTTTTTGCGAATTGAATATATCATTATTCAAGAGTTAAACCACTTAACATTAGTACGGACAGCAAAGCAAGAGGAATGACTGCTTTGGATGATATGAGTAAACACATTTAGAGTTTTAATGGTGTTTAGACTTGTTTGTTTTAATTAATATACTAGATAGTTTTGCCATAGTTGTTAATTTTATGATTGTTGTATTAAAAAGTGTACTTGGAATATAAAAAGGAACCTCATTGACTAGAAATAATGGGAGAGACTCCTTTTTCTTGGAATTTAATGTTTCATATCAATGAGAAAAGCTAATAAAGATCAATGACACTATTGTTTGTTGGAATGGAATGAATTCAAGGAATAGAGGGTTCATTGGCATTGATTTCACAATGAATATAGTCGTTAAGCAAGACACAAAAGATAGTTTCATAGTCTTTGCATAAAAAATGGTCTTTGGGACAAGAGGCAATCCTTTTTAGCTTTTTTCGAATTGAATATATCATTATTCATGAGTTAAACCACTTAACATTAGTACGGACAGCAAACCAAGAGGAATGACTGCTTTGGATGATATGAGTAAACACATTTAGAGTTTTAATGGTGTTTAGACTTGTTTGTTTTAATTAATATACTAGATAGTTTTGCCATAGTTGTTAATTTTATGATCGTTGTATTAAAAAGTGTACTTGGAATCAAAAAAGGAACCTCATTGACTAGAAATGATGGGAGAGACTCCTTTTTCTTGGAATTTAACGTTTAATATCAATGAGAAAAGCTAAGAAAGATCAATGACACTATTGTTTGTTGGAATGGAATGAATTCAAGGAATAGAGGGTTCATTGGCATTGATTTCACAATGAATATAGTCGTTAAGCAAGACACAAAAGATAGTTTCATTGTCTTTGCATAAAAAATGGTCTTTGGGACAAGACGCAATCCTTTTTAGCTTTTTGCGAATTGAATATATCATTATTCAAGAGTTAAACCACTTAACATTAGTACGGACAGCAAAGCAAGAGGAATGACTGCTTTGGATGATATGAGTAAACACATTTAGAGTTTTAATGGTGTTTAGACTTGTTTGTTTTAATTAATATACTAGATAGTTTTGTCATAGTTGTTAATTTTATGATTGTTGTATTAAAAAGTGTACTTGGAATATAAAAAGGAACCTCATTGACTAGAAATAATGGGAGAGACTCCTTTTTCTTGGAATTTAATGTTTCATATCAATGAGAAAAGCTAATAAAGATCAATGACACTATTGTTTGTTGGAATGGAATGAATTCAAGGAATAGAGGGTTCATTGGCATTGATTTCACAATGAATATAGTCGTTAAGCAAGACACAAAAGATAGTTTCATGGTCTTTGCATGAAAAATAGTCTTTTGGACATAAAGGCGAGCCCTTTTTTGCCTTTAAGTGAGTTGAATATATCACTATTCAGGAATTAAACCACTTAGCATTAGTACGGATTGCAAACCAAGAGGAATGACTGCTTTGGATGATATAAGTAAACACATTTAGAGTTTTAATGGTGTTTACACTTGTTTGTTCTCATTAATATACTTGGTAGTTTAGCCATAGTTGTTAATTTTATGAACACTGTATTAAAAAGTGTGTTTGGAATCAAAAAAGGAACCTCATTGACTAGAAATGATGGGAGGGACTCCTTTTTTTTGGAATTTAACGTTTAATATCAATGAGAAAAGCTAATAAAAATCAATGACACTATTGTTTGTTGGAATCGAATGAATTCATGGAATAGAGGGTTCATTGGCTTTGATTTCACAATGAATATAGTCGTTAAGCAAGACACAAAAGATAGTTTCATAGTCTTTGCATAAAAAATGGTCTTTGGGACAAGAGGCAATCCTTTTTAGCTTGTTGCGAATTGAATATATCATTATTCAAGAGTTAAACCACTTAACATTAGTACGGACAGCAAACCAAGTGGAATGACTGCTTTGGATGATATAAGTAAACACATTCAGAGTTTTAATGGTGTTTAGACTTGTTTGTTTTAATTAATATACTAGATAGTTTTGCCATAGTTGTTAATTTTATGATCATTGTATTAAAAAGTATACTTGGAATCAAAAAAGGAACCTCATTGACTAGAAATGATGGGAGAGACTCCTTTTTCTTGGAATTTAACGTTTAATATCAATGAGAAAAGCTAAGAAAGATCAATGACACTATTGTTTGTTGGAATGGAATGAATTCAAGGAATAGAGGGTTCATTGGCATTGATTTCACAATGAATATAGTCGTTAAGCAAGACACAAAAGATAGTTTCATAGTCTTTGCATAAAAAATGGTCTTTGGGACAAGAGGCAATCCTTTTTATCTTTTTTTGAACTGAATATATCATTATTCATGAGTTAAACCACTTAAGATTAGTACAGACAGCAAACCAAGAGGAATGACTGCTTTGGATGATATAAGTAAACACATTTAGAGTTTTAATGGTGTTTAGACTTGTTTGTTTTAATTAATATACTAGATAGTTTTGCCATAGTTGTTAATTTTATGATCGCTGTATTAAAAAGTGTGTTTGGAATCAAAAAAGGAACCTCATTGACTAGAAATGATGGGAGAGACTCCTTTTTCTTGGAATTTAACGTTTAATATCAATGAGAAATACTAATAAAGATCAATGACACTATTGTTTGTTGGAATCGAATGAATTCATTGAATAGAGGGTTCATTGGCATTGATTTCACAATGAATATAGTCGTTAAGCAAGACACAAAAGATAGTTTCATGGCCTTTGCATGAAAAATAGTCTTTTGGACAAAAGGCGAGCCTTTTTGGCTTTAAGTGAATTGAATATGTCATTATTCAGGAATTAAACCACATAGCATTATTACGGATTGCAATCCAAGAGGAATGACTACTTTGGATGATATAAGTAAACACATTTAGAGTTTTAAGGGTGTTTACACTTGTTTGTTCTAATTAATATACTTGGTAGTTTAGCCATAGTTGTTAATTTTATGAGCACTGTATTAAAAAGTGTGTTTGGAATCAAAAAAGGAACCTCATTGACAAGAAATAATGGGAGGGACTACTTTTTTTTGGAATTTAACGTTTAATATCATTGAGAAAAGTGAATAAAGATCAATGACACTATTGTTTGTTGGAATTTAATGAATTCAAGGAATAGAGGGTTCATTGGCATTGATTTCACAATGAATATAGTCGTTAAGCAAGGCACAAAAGATAGTTTCATTGTCTTTGCATAAAAAATGGTCTTTGGGACAAGAGGCAATCCTTTTTAGCTTGTTGCGAATTGAATATATCATTATTCAAGATTTAAACCACTTAACATTAGTACGGACAGCAAACCAAGTGGAATGACTGCTTTGGATGATATAAGTAAACACATTTAGAGTTTTAAAGGTGTTTAGACTTGTTTGTTTTAATTAATATACTAGATAGTTTTGCCATACTTGTTAATTTTATGATCACTGTATTAAAAAGTCTGTTTGGAATCAAAAAAGGAACCTCATTGACTAGAAATGATGGGAGAGACTCCTTTTTCTTGGAATTTAACGTTTAATATCAATGAGAAAAGCTAATAAAGATCAATGACACTATTGTTTGTTGGAATTGAATGAATTCAAGGAATAGAGGGTTCATTGGCATTGATTTCACAATGAATATAGTCGTTAAGCAAGACACAAAAGATAGTTTCATAGTCTTTGCATAAAAAATGGTCTTTGGGACAAGAGGCAATCCTTTTTAGCTTTTTTCGAATTGAATATATCATTATTCATGAGTTAAACCACTTAACATTAGTACGGACAGCAAACCAAGAGGAATGACTGCTTTGGATGATATAAGTAAACACATTTAGAGTTTTAATGGTGTTTAGACTTGTTTGTTTTAATTAATATACTAGATAGTTTTGCCATACTTGTTAATTTTATGATCGCTGTATTAAAAAGTGTGTTTGGAATCAAAAAAGGAACCTCATTGACTAGAAATGATGGGAGAGACTCCTTTTTCTTGGAATTTAACGTTTAATATCAATGAGAAAAGCTAATAAAGATCAATGACACTATTGTTTGTTGGAATTGAATGAATTCAAGGAATAGAGGGTTCATTGGCATTGATTTCACAATGAATATAGTCGTTAAGCAAGACACAAAAGATAGTTTCATAGTCTTTGCATAAAAAATGGTCTTTGGGACAAGAGGCAATCCTTTTTATCTTTTTTTGAACTGAATATATCATTATTCATGAGTTAAACCACTTAAGATTAGTACAGACAGCAAACCAAGAGGAATGACTGCTTTGGATGATATGAGTAAACACATTTAGAGTTTTAATGGTGTTTAGACTTGTGTTTTAATTAATATACTAGATAGTTTTGCCATACTTGTTAATTTTATGATCGCTGTATTAAAAAGTGTGTTTGGAATCAAAAAAGGAACCTCATTGACTAGAAATGATGGGAGAGACTCCTTTTTCTTGGAATTTAACGTTTAATATCAATGAGAAATACTAATAAAGATCAATGACACTATTTTTTGTTGGAATCGAATGAATTCATTGAATAGAGGGTTCATTGGCATTGATTTCACAATGAATATAGTTGTTAAGCAAGACAGAAAAGATAGTTTCATGGCCTTTGCATGAAAAATAGTCTTTTGGAGAAAAGGCGAGCCATTTTGGCTTTAAATGAATTGAATATATCATTATTCAGGAATTAAACCACTTAGCATTAGTACGGATTGCAATCCAAGAGGAATGACTACTTTGGATGATATAAGTAAACACATTTAGAGTTTTAAGGGTGTTTACAATTGTTTGTTCTAATTAATATACTTGGTAGTTTAGCCATAGTTGTTAATTTTACGAGCACTGTATTAAAAAGTGTGTTTGGAATCAAAAAAGGAACCTCATTGACAAGAAATGATGGGAGGGACTATTTTTTTTGGAATTTAACGTTTAATACATTGAGAAAAGTGAATAAAGATCAATGACACTATTGTTTGTTGGAATTGAATGAATTCAAGGAATAGAGGGTTCATTGGCATTGATTTCACAATGAATATAGTCGTTAAGCAAGACACAAAAGATAGTTTCATTGTCTTTGCATAAAAAATGGTCTTTGGGACGAGAGGCAATCCTTTTTAGCTTGTTGCAAATTGAATATATCATTATTCAAGAGTTAAACCACTTAACATTAGTACGGACAGCAAACCAAGTGGAATGACTGCTTTGGATGATATAAGTAAACACATTTAGAGTTTTAATGGTGTTTAGACTTGTTTGTTTTAATTAATATACTAGATAGTTTTGCCATAGTTGTTAATTTTATGATCGTTGTATTAAAAAGTATACTTGGAATCAAAAAAGGAACCTCATTGACTAGAAATGATGGGAGAGACTCCTTTTTCTTGGAATTTAACGTTTAATATCAATGAGAAAAGCTAAGAAAGATCAATGACACTATTGTTTGTTGGAATGGAATGAATTAATATACTTGGTAGTTTAACCATAGTTGTTAATTTTATGAACACTGTATTAAAAAGTGTGTTTGGAATCAAAAAAAGGAACCTCATTGACTAGAAATGATGGGAGGGACTGTTTTTTTTTTTTTGGAATTTAACGTTTAATATTAATGAGAAAAGCTAATAAAGATCAATGACACTATTGGTTTGTTGGAATTGAATGAAATCAAGGATTAGAGGGTTCATTGGCATTGATTTCACAATCAATATAGTCGTTAAGCAAGGCACAAAGGATAGTTTCATAGTCTTTGCATAAAAAATGGTCTTTGGGACAAGAGGCAATCCTTTTGAGCTTTTTGCGAATTGAATATATCATTATTCATGAGTTAAACCACTTAACATTAGTACGGACAGCAAACCAAGAGGAATGACTGCTTTGGATGATATAAGTAAACACATTTAGAGTTTTAATAAGGTGTTTAGACTTGTTTGTTTTAATTAATGTACTAGATAGTTTTTGCCATTAGTTGTTAATTTATGATTGCTGTATTAAAAA
>JBAPLH010002053.1:0-47064 GCA_037897445.1 Ceriops zippeliana
AATTACATGAATTCATTAAATTTAACAAACAATTCAGTCATTGATTTTGAATTGCGTTTCTTATTGATATTTTTTGTTGAATTCAAAATTAGAGAGTTGCTCCCACCTTTTTTGGTTAACAAGTCTCTTCTTTTGATTCCAAACACACTATTTGATACATTGATCATGAAATATAACACATGTGGCTAAACAACCTAGTATATTATTTGATTCAAACAAGTATAAACACCAATAGAAATCAAAATCTATTTAAATCCATCGGCCAAAGGTACCATTCATCAGGGTTTGCATTTCGTACAAATGTTAACTGGTTTAATTCCTAAATAATGAGAATTTCTAATCACCTCATGATAATCACGCTCCTCTTGTTGTTACCAGGACTATTTTTCATGGAATAACCTTGAAATTAACTTTTGTTTCTTTCTTAATAACTATATTCATTTTGAAAAAAATGTCCGTGGACCATCAATTACATGAATTCATTCAATTTAACATTCAATTCAGTCCTTGATTTTGAATTGCATTTGTTGTTGATATTATTTATTGAATTCAAAATTAAAGAGTTGCTCCCATCATTTTTTGTTAACAAGCCTCTCCTTTTGGATTCTAAACACACTTTTCGATACTTTGATCATTAAATATAACACATGTGGCTAAACAACATAGTATATTAATTGATTCAAACAAGTATAAACACCAATAAAAATCCACATCTATTTAAATGCATCGGCCGAAGGTGCCATTATTCAGGGTTTGCATTTCGTACAAATGTTAACTGGTTTAATTCCTAAATAATGAGAATTTCTAATCACCTCATGTTAATCAGGCTCCTCTTGTTGTTACGAGGACTCTTTTTCCTGCAATAGCCTTGAAATTGAAATTAACTTTTGTTTCTTTCTTAATAACTATATTCATTTTGAAAAAAATGCCCGTGGACCATCAATTACATGAATTCATTCAATTTAACAAACAATTCAGTCCTTGATTTTGAATTGCGTTTCTTATTGATATTTTTTGTTGAATTCAAAATTAGAGAGTTGCTCCCACCTTTTTTTGTTAACAAGTCTCTTCTTTTGATTCCAAACACACTATTTGATACATTGAACATGAAATATAACACATGTGGCTAAACAACCTAGTATATTATTTGATTCAAACAAGTATAAACACCAATAAAAATCAAAATCTATTTAAATCCATCGGCCAAAGGTGCCATTCATCAGGGTTTGCATTTCGTACAAATGTTAACTGGTTTAATTCCTAAATAATGGGAATTTCTAATCACCTCATGTTAATCACGCTCCTCTTGTTGTTACCAGGACTATTTTTCCATGCAATACGTTTGAAATGAACTTTTGTCTTTTTCTTAATAACAATATTCATTTTGAAAAAAAATGCTCGTGGACCATCAACTACATGAAGTTCATTCAATTTAACAAACAATCCAGTCCTTGATTTTGAATTGCATTTCTTGTTGATATTATTTGTTGAATTCAAAAATTAGAGAGTTGCTCCCATCATTTTTTTGGTTAACAAGTCTCTTCGTTTGATTCCAAACACACTATTTGATACATTGATCATGAAATATAACACATGTGGCTAAACAACCTAGTATATATTAATTGATTCAAACAAGTATAAACACCAATAAAAATCCAAATCTATTTAAATCCATCGGCCAAAGGTGCCATTCATCAGGGTTTGCATTTCGTACAAATGTTAATTGGTTTAATTCCTAAATAATGAGAATTTCTAAATCACCTCATGTTAATCAGGCTCCTCTTGTTGTTACCAGGACTATTTTTCATGCAATAACCTTGAAATTAACTTTTGTTTCTTTCTTAATAACTATATTCATTTTGAAAAAAAATGCCCGTGGACCATCAATTACATGAATTCATTCAATTTAACATTCAATTCAGTCCTTGATTTTGAATTGCATTTCTTGTTGATATTATTTGTTGAATTCAAAATTAAAGAGTTGCTCCCATCATTTTTTGTTAACAAGCCTCTCCTTTTGGATTCCAAACACACTTTTCGATACTTTGATCATGAAGTATAACACATGTGGCTAAACAACCTAGTATATTAATTGCTTGAAACAAGTATAAACACCAATAAAAATCCAACTCTATTTAAATCCATCGACCAAAGGTGCCATTCATCGTGGTTTGCATTTCGTACAAATGTGAACTGGTTTAATTCCTAAATAATGAGAATTTCTGATCACCTCATGTTAATCAGGCTCCTCTTGTTGTTACCAGGACTATTTTTCATGCAATAACCTTGAAATTAACATTTTGTTTCTTTCTTAATAACTATATTCATTTTGAAAAAAATGCCCGTGGACCATCAATTACATGAATTCATTCAATTTAACAAACAATTCAGTCCTTGATTTTGAATTGCATTTCTTGTTGATATTATTTGTTGAATTCAAAATTAAAGAGTTGCTCCCATCATTTTTTTGTTAAGAAGCCTCTCTTCTTTTGATTCCAAACACACTTTTTGATGCATTGATCATGAAGTCTAACACATGTGGCTAAACAACCTAGTATATTAATCGATTCAAACAAGTATATAAACACCAATAAAAATCAAAATCTATTTAAATCCATCGGCCAAAGGTGCCATTCATCAGGGTTTGCATTTCGTGCAAATGTTAACTGGTTTAATTTCTAAATAATGAGAATTTCTAATCACCTCATGTTAATCACGCTCCTCTTGTTGTTACGAGGACTATTATTTTTCCTGCAATAACGTTGAAATTAATTTTTGTTTTTTTCTTAATAACAATATTCATTTTGAAAAAAAAAATGCACGTGGGACCATCAATTACATGAATTCATTCAATTTAACATTCAATTCAGTCCTTGATTTTTGAATTGCATTTCTTGTTGATATTATTTGTTGAATTCAAAATTAAAGAGTTGCTCCCATCATTTTTTTGTTAACAAGTCTCTCCTTTTGATTCCAAACACACTTTTTGATATTTTGATCATGAAATATAACACATGTGGCTAAACAACATAGTAAATTAATTGATTCAAACAAGTATAAACACCAATAAAAATCAAAATCTATTTAAATCCACCGGCCAAAGGTGCCATTCATCAGGGTTTGCATTTCGTGCAAATGTTAACTGGTTTAATTCCTAAATAATGAGAATTTCTAATCACCTCATGTTAATCAGGCTCCTCTTGTTGTTACGAGGACTATTTTTCCTGCAATAGCCTTGAAATTAACTTTTGTTTCTTTCTTAATAACTATATTCATTTTGAAAAAAATGCCCGTAGACCATCAATTACATGAATTCATTCAATTTAACAAACAATTCAGTCCTTGATTTTGAATTGCATTTCTTATTGATATTTTTTGTTGAATTCAAAATTAGAGAGTTGCTCCCATCATTTTTGGTTAACAAGCCTCTTCTTTTGATTCCAAACACATTTTTTGATACATTGATCATGAAGTCTAACACATGTGGCTAAGCAACCTAGTATATTAATCGATTCAAACAAGTATAAACACCAATAAAAATCAAAATCTATTTAAATCCATCGGCCAAAGGTGCCATTCATCAGGGTTTGCATTTCGTACAAATGTTAACTGGTTTAATTCCTAAATAATGAGAATTTCTAGTCACCTCATGTTAATCAGGCTCCTCTTGTTGTTACCAGGACTATTTTTCATGCAATAACCTTCAAATTAACTTTTGTTTCTTTCTTAATAACTATATTCATTTTGAAAAAAATGCCCGTGGACCATGAATTACATGAATTCATTCAATTTAACATTCAATTCAGTGCTTGATTTTGAATTGCATTTCTTGTTGATATTATTTGTTGAATTCAAAATTAAAGAGTTGCTCCCATCATTTTTTGGCAACAAGCCTCTTCTTTCGATTCCAAACACACTTTTTGATACATTGATCATGAAATATAACACATGTGGCTAAACAACATAGTATATTAATTGATTCAAACAAGTATAAACACCAATAAAGATCCAAATCTATTTAAATCCATCGGCCAAAGGTGCCATTATTCAGGGTTTGCATTTTGTGCAAATGTTAACTGGTTTAATTCCTAAATAATGAGAATTTCTAATCACCTCATGTTAATCAGGCTCCTCTTGTTGTTACCAGGACTATTTTTCATGCAATAACATTGAAATTAACTTTTTGTTTTTTTCTTAATAACAATATTCATTTTGAAAAAAAATGCCCGTGGACCATCAATTACATGAATTCATTCAATTTAACAAAAATTCAGTCCTTCATTTTGAATTGCATTTCTTATTGATATTATTTGTTGAATTCAAAATTTAGAGAGTTGCTCCCATCATTTTTTTGGTTAACAAGTCTCTTCTTTTGATTCCAAACACACTATTTGATACATTGATCATGAAAAATATAACACATGTGGCTAAACAACCTAGTATATTAATTGATTCAAACAAGTATATAAACACCAATAAAAATCAAAATCTATTTAAATCCATCGGCCAAAGGTGCCATTCATCAGGGTTTGCATTTCGTACAAATGTTAATTGGTTTAATTCCTAAATAATGAGAATTTCTAATCACCTCATGTTAATCAGGCTCCTCTTGTTGTTACCAGGACTATTTTTCATGCAATAACCTTGAAATTAACTTTTGTTTCTTTCTTAATAACTATATTCATTTTGAAAAAAATGCCCGTGGACCATCATTTACATGAATTCATTCAATTTAACATTCAATTCAGTCCTTGATTTTGAATTGCATTTCTTGTTGATATTATTTGTTGAATTCAAAATTAAAGAGTTGCTCCCATCATTTTTTGTTAACAAGCCTCTCCTTTTGGATTCCAAACACACTTTTCGATACTTTGATCATGAAATATAACACATGTGGCTAAACAACCTAGTATATTAATTGCTTGAAACAAGTATAAACACCAATAAAAATCCAACTCCATTTAAATCAATCGACCAAAGGTGCCATTCATCGTGGTTTGCATTTCGTACAAATGTTAACTGGTTTAATTCCTAAATAATGAGAATTTCTGATAACCTCATGTTAATCAGGCTCCTCTTGTTGTTACCAGGACTATTTTTCATGCAATAACCTTGAAATTAACTTTTGTTTCTTTCTTAATAACTATATTCATTTTGAAAAAAATGCTCGTGGACCATGAATTACATGAATTCATTCAATTTAACATTCAATTCAGTGCTTGATTTTGAATTGCATTTCTTGTTGATATTATCTGTTGAATTCAAAATTAAAGAGTTGCTCCCATCATTTTTCGTTAACAAGCCTCTTCTTTCGATTCCAAACACACTTTTTGATACATTGATCATGAAATATAACACATGTGGCTAAACAACATAGTATATTAATTGATTCAAACAAGTATAAACACCAATAAAGATCCAAATCTATTTAAATCCATCGGCCAAAGGTGCCATTCATCAGGGTTTGCATTTCGTACAAATGTTAATTGGTTTAATTCCTAAATAATGAGAATTTCTAATCACCTCATGTTAATCAGGCTCCTCTTGTTGTTACCAGGACTATTTTTCATGCAATAACCTTGAAATAACTTTTGTTTCTTTCTTAATAACTATATTCATTTTGAAAAAAATGCCCGTGGACCATCAATTACATGAATTCATTCAATTTAACATTCAATTCAGTGCTTGATTTTGAATTGCATTTCTTGTTGATATTATTTGTTGAATTCAAAATTAAAGAGTTGCTCCCATCATTTTTGGTTAACAAGCCTCTTCTTTTGGATTCCAAACACACTTTTTGATACATTGATCATGAAATATAACGCATATGGCTAAACAACATAGTATATTAATTGCTTGAAACAAGTATAAACACCAATAAAAATCCAACTCTATTTAAATCCATCGGCCAAAGGTGCCATTATTTAGAGTTTGCATTTCGTACAAATGTTAACTAGTTTTAATTCCTAAATAATGAGAATTTCTAATCACCTCATGTTAATCAAGCTCCTCTTGTTGTTACCAGAGGACTATTTTTTTCATGCAATAACCTTGAAATTAACTTTTGTTTCTTTCTTAATAACTATATTCATTTTTTGAAAAAAAAATGCCCGTGGACCATCAATTACATGAATTCATTCAATTTAACAAACAATTCAGTCCTTGATTTTGAATTGCATTTCTTATTGATATTTTTTGTTGAATTCAAAATTAGAGAGTTGCTCCCATCTTTTTTGGTTAACAAGTCTCTTCTTTTGATTCAAAAAACACACTATTTGATACATTGATCATGAAATATAACACATGTGGCTAAACAACCTAGTATATTATTTGATTCAAACAAGTATAAACACCAATAGAAATCAAAATCTATTTAAATCCATCGGCCAAAGGTGCCATTCATCAGGGTTTGCATTTCGTACAAATGTTAACTGGTTTAATTCCTAAATAATGAGAATTTCTAATCACCTCATGTTAATCACGCTCCTCTTGTTGTTACCAGGACTATTTTTCATGCAATAACCTTGAAATTAACTTTTGTTTCTTTCTTAATAACTATATTCATTTTGAAAAAAATGCCCGTGGACCATCAATTACATGAATTCATTCAATTTAACATTCAATTCAGTCCTTGATTTTGAATTGCATTTCTTGTTGATATTATTTGTTGAATTCAAAATTAAAGAGTTGCTCCCATCATTTTTTGTTAACAAGCCTCTCCTTTTGGATTCCAAACACACTTTTCGATACTTTGATCATGAAATATAACACATGTGGCTAAACAACATAGTATATTAATTGATTCAAACAAGTATAAACACCAATAAAAATCCACATCTATTTAAATGCATCGGCCGAAGGTGCCATTATTCAGGGTTTGCATTTCGTACAAATGTTAACTGGTTTAATTCCCAAATAATGAGAATTTCTAATCACCTCATGTTAATCAGGCTCCTCTTGTTGTTACGAGGAATATTTTTCCTGCAATAGCCTTGAAATTAACTTTTGTTTCTTTCTTAATAACTATATTCATTTTGAAAAAAAATGCCCGTGGACCATCAATTTACATGAATTCATTCAATTTAACAAACAATTCAGTCCTTGATTTTGAATTGCGTTTCTTATTGATATTTTTGTTGAATTCAAAATTAGAGAGTTTGCTCCCACCTTTTTTTTGTTAACAAGTCTCTTCTTTTGATTCCAAACACACTATTTGATACATTGATCATGAAATATAACACATGTGGCTAAACAACCTAGTATATTATTTGATTCAAACAAGTATAAACACCAATAAAAATCAAAATCTATTTAAATCCATCGGCCAAAGGTGCCATTCATCAGGGTTTGCATTTCGTACAAATGTTAACTGGTTTAATTCCTAAATAATGGGAATTTCTAATCACCTCATGTTAATCACGCTCCTCTTGTTGTTACCAGGACTATTTTCCATGCAATAACGTTGAAATGAACTTTTGTCTTTTTCTTAATAACAATATTCATTTTGAAAAAAAATGCTCGTGGACCATCAACTACATGAGTTCATTCAATTTAACAAACAATCCAGTCCTTGATTTTGAATTGCATTTCTTGTTGATATTATTTGTTGAATTCAAAATTAGAGAGTTGCTCCCATCTTTTTTGGTTAACAAGTCTCTTCGTTTGATTCCAAACACACTATTTGACACATTGATCATGAAATATAACACATGTGGCTAAACAACCTACTATATTAATTGATTCAAACAAGTATAAACACCAATAAAAATCCAAATCTATTTAAATCCATCGGCCAAAGGTGCCATTCATCAGGGTTTGCATTTCGTACAAATGTTAATTGGTTTAATTCCTAAATAATGAGAATTTCTAATCACCTCATGTTAATCAGGCTCCTCTTGTTGTTACCAGGAGGACTATTTTTCATGCAATAACCTTGAAATTAACTTTTGTTTCTTTCTTAATAACTATATTCATTTTGAAAAAAATGCCCGTGGACCATCAATTACATGAATTCATTCAATTTAACATTCAATTCAGTGCTTGATTTTGAATTGCATTTCTTGTTGATATTATTTGTTGAATTCAAAATTAAAGAGTTGCTCCCATCATTTTTTTTTGTTAACACAAGCCTCTCCTTTTGGATTCCAAACACACTTTTTCGATACTTTGATCATGAAAGTATAACACATGTGGCTAAACAACCTAGTATATTAATTGCTTGAAACAAGTATAAACACCAATAAAAATCCAACTCTATTTAAATCCATCGACCAAAGGTGGCATTCATCGTGGTTTGCATTTCGTACAAATGTGAACAGGTTTAATTCCTAAATAATGAGAATTTCTGATCACCTCATGTTAATCAGGCTCCTCTTGTTGTTACCAGGACTATTTTTCATGCAATAACCTTGAAATTAACATTTGTTTCTTTCTTAATAACTATATTCATTTTGAAAAAAATGCCCGTGGACCATCAATTACATGAATTCATTCAATTTAACAAACAATTCAGTCCTTGATTTTGAATTGCATTTCTTGTTGATATTATTTGTTGAATTCAAAATTAAAGAGTTGCTCCCATCATTTTTTGTTAAGAAGCCTCTTCTTTTGATTCCAAACACACTTTTTGATGCATTGATCATGAAGTCTAACACATGTGGCTAAACAACCTAGTATATTAATCGATTCAAACAAGTATAAAACACCAATAAAAAATCAAAATCTATTTAAATCCATCGGCCAAAGGTGCCATTCATCAGGGTTTGCATTTCGTGCAAATGTTAACTGGTTTAATTTCTAAATAATGAGAATTTCTAATCACCTCATGTTAATCACGCTCCTCTTGTTGTTACGAGGACTATTTTTCCTGCTGCAATAACGTTGAAATTAATTTTTTTTTTTTTTCTTAATAACAATATTCATTTTGAAAAAAAAATGCACGTGGACCATCAATTACATGAATTCATTCAATTTGACATTCAATTCAGTCCTTGATTTTGAATTGCATTTCTTGTTGATATTATTTGTTGAATTCAAAATTAAAGAGTTGCTCCCATCATTTTTTTGTTAACAAGTCTCTCCTTTTGATTCCAAACACACTTTTTGATATTTTGATCATGATCATGAAATATAACACATGTGGCTAAACAACATAGTAAATTAATTGATTCAAACAAGCATAAACACCAATAAAAATCAAAATCTATTTAAATCCACCGGCCAAAGGTGCCATTCATCAGGGTTTGCATTTCGTGCAAATGTTAACTGGTTTAATTCCTAAATAATGAGAATTTCTAATCACCTCATGTTAATCAGGCTCCTCTTGTTGTTACGAGGACTATTTTTCCTGCAATAGCCTTGAAATTAACTTTTGTTTCTTTCTTAATAACTATATTCATTTTGAAAAAAATGCCCGTGGACCATCAATTACATGAATTCATTCAATTTAACAAACAATTCAGTCCTTGATTTTGAATTGCATTTCTTATTGATATTTTTTGTTGAATTCAAAATTAGAGAGTTGCTCCCATCATTTTTGGTTAACAAGCCTCTTCTTTTGATTCCAAACACACTTTTTGATATATTGATCATGAAGTCTAACACATGTGGCTAAACAACCTAGTATATTAATCGATTCAAACAAGTATAAACACCAATAAAAATCAAAATCTATTTAAATCCATCGGCCAAAGGTGCCATTCATCAGGGTTTGCATTTCGTACAATTGTTAACTGGTTTAATTCCTAAATAATGAGAATTTCTAGTCACCTCATGTTAATCAGGCTCCTCTTGTTGTTACCAGGACTATTTTTCATGCAATAACCTTGAAATTAACTTTTGTTTATTTCTTAATAACTATATTCATTTTGAAAAAAATGCCCGTGGACCATCAATTACATGAATTCATTCAATTTAACATTCAATTCAGTCCTTGATTTTGAATTGCATTTGTTGTTGATATTATTTGTTGAATTCAAAATTAAAGAGTTGCTCCCATCATTTTTTGTTAACAAGCCTCTCCTTTTGGATTCCAAACACACTTTTCGATACTTTGATCATGAAATATAACACATGTGGCTAAACAACATAGTATATTAATTGATTCAAACAAGTATAAACACCAATAAAAATCCACATCTATTTAAATGCATCGGCCGAAGGTGCCATTATTCAGGGCTTGCATTTCGTACAAATGTTAACTGGTTTAATTCCTAAATAATGAGAATTTCTAATCACCTCATGTTAATCAGGCTCCTCTTGTTGTTACGAGGAATATTTTTCCTGCAATAGCCTTGAAATTAACTTTTGTTTCTTTCTTAATAACTATATTCATTTTGAAAAAAATGCTCGTGGACCATGAATTACATGAATTCATTCAATTTAACATTCAATTCAGTGCTTGATTTTGAATTGCATTTCTTGTTGATATTATCTGTTGAATTCAAAATTAAAGAGTTGCTCCCATCATTTTTTGCCAACAAGCCTCTTCTTTCTATTCCAAACACACTTTTTGATACATTGATCATGAAATATAACACATGTGGCTAAACAACATAGTATATTAATTGATTCAAAAAAGTATAAACACCAATAAAGATCAAAATCTATTTAAATCCATCGGCCAAAGGTGCCATGATTCAGGGTTTGCATCTTGTGCAAATGTTAACTGGTTTAATTCCTAAATAATGAGAATTTCTAATCACCTCATGTTAATCAGGCTCCTCCTCTTGTTGTTACCAGGACTATTTTTCATGCAATAACCTTCAAATTAACTTTTGTTTCTTTCTTAATAACTATATTCATTTTGAAAAAAATGCCCGTGGACCATGAATTACATGAATTCATTCAATTTAACATTCAATTCAGTGCTTGATTTTGAATTGCATTTCTTGTTGATATTATTTGTTGAATTCAAAATTAAAGAGTTGCTCCCATCATTTTTTGGCAACAAGCCTCTTCTTTCGATTCCAAACACACTTTTTGATACATTGATCATGAAATATAACACATGTGGCTAAACAACATAGTATATTAATTGATTCAAACAAGTATAAACACCAATAAAAGATCAAAATCTATTAAATCCATCGGCCAAAGGTGCCATTATTCAGGGTTTGCATTTTGTGCAAATGTTAACTGGTTTAATTCCTAAATAATGAGAATTTCTAATCACCTCATGTTAATCAGGCTCCTCTTGTTGTTACCAGGACTATTTTTCATGCAATAACGTTGAAATTAACTTTTGTTTTTTTCTTAATAACAATATTCATTTTGAAAAAAAATGCCCGTGGACCATCAATTACATGAATTCATTCAATTTAACAAAAATTCAGTCCTTGATTTTGAATTGCATTTCTTATTGATATTATTTGTTGAATTCAAAATTAGAGAGTTGCTCCCATCTTTTTTGGTTAACAAGTCTCTTCTTTTGATTCCAAACACACTATTTGATACATTGATCATGAAATATAACACATGTGGCTAAACAACCTAGTATATTAATTGATTCAAACAAGTATAAACACCAATAAAAATCAAAATCTATTTAAATCCATCGGCCAAAGGTGCCATTCATCAGGGTTTGCATTTCGTACAAATGTTAATTGGTTTAATTCCTAAATAATGAGAATTTCTAATCACCTCATGTTAATCAAGCTCCTCTTGTTGTTACCAGGACTATTTTTCATGCAATAACCTTGAAATTAACTTTTGTTTTTTCTTAATAACTATATTCATTTTGAAAAAAAAGCCCGTGGACCATCAATTACATGAATTCATTCAATTTAACATTCAATTCAGTCCTTGACTTTGAATTGCATTTCTTGTTGATATTATTTGTTGAATTCAAAAATTAAAGAGTTGCTCCCATCATTTTTTGTTAACAAGCCTCTCCTTTTGGATTCCAAACACACTTTTCGATACTTTGATCATGAAGTATAACACATGTGGCTAAACAACCTAGTATATTAATTGCTTGAAACAAGTATAAACACCAATAAAAATCCAACTCTATTTAAATCCATCGACCAAAGGTGCCATTCATCGTGGTTTGCATTTCGTACAAATGTTAACTGGTTTAATTCCTAAATAATGAGAATTTCTGATCACCTCATGTTAATCAGGCTTCTCTTGTTGTTACCAGGACTATTTTTCATGCAATAACCTTTGAAATTAACATTTGTTTCTTTCTTAATAACTATATTCATTTTGAAAAAAAAAATGCCCGTGGACCATCAATTACATGAATTCATTCAATTTAACATTCAATTCAGTGCTTGATTTTGAATTGCATTTCTTGTTGATATTATCTGTTGAATTCAAAATTAAAGAGTTGCTCCCATCATTTTTCGTTAACAAGCCTCTTCTTTCGATTCCAAACACACTTTTTGATACATTGATCATGAAATATAACACATGTGGCTAAACAACATAGTATATTAATTGATTCAAACAAGTATAAACACCAATAAAAATCCAAATCTATTTAAATCCATCGGCCAAAGGTGCCATTCATCAGGGTTTGCATTTCGTACAAATGTTAATTGGTTTAATTCCTAAATAATGAGAATTTCTAATCACCTCATGTTAATCAGGCTCCTCTTGTTGTTACCAGGACTATTTTTCATGCAATAACCTTGAAATTAACTTTTGTTTCTTTCTTAATAACTATATTCATTTTGAAAAAAATGCCCGTGGACCATCAATTACATGAATTCATTCAATTTAACATTCAATTCAGTCCTTGATTTTGAATTGCATTTCTTGTTGATATTATTTGTTGAATTCAAAATTAAAGAGTTGCTCCCATCATTTTTTTTGTTAACAAGCCTCTCCTTTTGGATTCCAAACACACTTTTCGATACTTTGATCATGAAATATAACACATGTGGCTAAACAACATAGTATATTAATTGATTCAAACAAGTATAAACACCAATAAAAATCCAAATCTATTTAAATCCATCGGCCAAAGGTGCCATTATTTAGAGTTTGCATTTCGTACAAATGTTAACTGGTTTAATTCCTAAATAATGAGAATTTCTAATCACCTCATGTTAATCAGGCTCCTCTTGGTTACCAGGACTATTTTTCATGCAATAACCTTGAAATTAACATTTGTTTCTTTCTTAATAACTATATTCATTTTGAAAAAAATGCCCGTGGACCATCAATTACATGAATTCATTCAATTTAACAAACAATTCAGTCCTTGATTTTGAATTGCGTTTCTTATTGATATTTTTTGTTGAATTCAAAATTAGAGAGTTGCTCCCACCTTTTTTTGGTTAACACAAGCCTCTTCTTTTGATTCCAAACACACTATTTGATACATTGATCATGAAATATAACACATGTGGCTAAACAACCTAGTATATTAATTTGATTCAAACAAGTATAAAACACCAATAAAAATCCAAATCTATTTAAATCCATCGGCCAAAAGGTGCCATTCATCAGGGTTTGCATTTCGTACAAATGTTAACACTGGTTTAATTCCTAAATAATGAGAATTTCTAATCACCTCATGTTAATCACGCTCCTCTTGTTGTTACCAGGACTATTTTTTCAATGCAATAACCTTGAAATTAACTTTTGTTTCTTTTCTTAATAACTATATTCATTTTGAAAAAAAATGCCCGTGGACCATCAATTACATGAATTCATTCAATTTAAACAAACAATTCAGTCCTTGATTTTGAATTGCATTTCTTGTTGATATTATTTGTTGAATTCAAAATTAAAGAGAGTTGCTCCCATCATTTTTTTGTTAACAAGCCTCTTCTTTTGATTCCAAACACACTTTTTGATACATTGATCATGAAGTATAACACATGTGGCTAAACAACCTAGTATATTAATTGATTCAAACAAGTATAAACACCAATAAAAATCAAAATCTATTTAAATCCATCGGCCAAAGGTGCCATTCATCAGGGTTTGCATTTCGTGCAAATGTTAACTGGTTTTAATTCCTAAATAATGAGAATTTCTAATCACCTCATGTTAATCAGGCTCCTCTTGTTGTTACCAGGACTATTTTTCCTGCAATAACGTTGAAATTAATTTTTGTTTTTTTCTTAATAACAATATTCATTTTGAAAAAAAATGCACGTGGACCATCAATTACATGAATTCATTCAATTTAACATTCAATTCAGTCCTTGATTTTGAATTGCATTTGTTGTTGATATTATTTGTTGAATTCAAAATTAAAGAGTTGCTCCCATCATTTTTTGTTAACAAGCTTCTCCTTTTGGATTCCAAACACACTATTTGATACATTGATCATGAAATATAACACATGTGGCTAAACAAGCTAGTATATTAATTGATTCAAACAAGTATAAACACCAATAAAAATCAAAATCTATTTAAATCCGTCGGCCAAAGGTGCCATTCATCAGGGTTTGCATTTCGAGCAAATGTGAACTAGTTTAATTCCAAAATCAAGTACATCGATTCCAAACACACTTTTTGATACATTGATCATGAAATATAACACATGTGGCTAAACAACATAGTATATTAATTGTTTCAAACAAGTATAAACACCAATAAAAATCCAAATCTATTTAAATCCATCGGCCAAAGGTGTCATTATGCAGGGTTTGCATTTCGTACAAATGTTAACTGGTTTAATTCCTAAATAATGAGAATTTCTAATTACCTCATGTTAATCAGGCTCCTCTTGTTGTTATCAGGACTATTTTTCATGCAATAACGTTGAAATTAACTTTTGTTTTTTTCTTAATAACAATATTCATTTTAAAAAAAAATGCCCGTGGACAATCAATTACATGAATTCATTCAATTTAACAAACAATTCAGTCCTTGATTTTGAATTGCATTTCTTATTGATATTATTTGTTGAATTCAAAATTAAGAGAGTTGCTCCCATCTTTTTTCGTTAACAAGCCTCTTCTTTTGATTCCAAACACACTATTTGATACATTGATCATGAAATATAACACATGTGGCTAAACAACCTAGTATATTAATTGATTCAAACAAGTATAAAAACCAATAAAAATCAAAATCTATTTAAATCCATCGGCCAAAGGTGCCATTCATCAGGGTTTGCATTTCGTACAAATGTTAACTTTTTTAATTCCTAAATAATGAGAATTTCTAATCACCTCATGTTAATCAGGCTCCTCTTGTTGTTACCAGGACTATTTTTCATGCAATAACCTTCAAATTAACTTTTGTTTCTTTCTTAATAACTATATTCATTTTGAAAAAAATGCCCGTGGACCATGAATTACATGAATTCATTCAATTTAACATTCAATTCAGTGCTTGATTTTGAATTGCATTTCTTGTTGATATTATTTGTTGACTTCAAAATTAAAGAGTTGCTCCCATCATTTTTTGGCAACAAGCCACTTCTTTCGATTCCAAACACACTTTTTGATACATTGATCATGAAATATAACACATGTGGCTAAACAACATAGTATATTAATTGATTCAAACAAGTATAAACACCAATAAAAAAATCCAAAAATCTATTTAAATCCATCGGCCAAAGGTGCCATTATTCAGGGTTTGCATTTCGTACAAATGTTAACTGGTTTAATTCCCTAAATAATGAGAATTTCTAATCACCTCATGTTAATCAGGCTCCTCTTGTTGTTACCAGGACTATTTTTTCATGCAATAACGTTGAAATTAACTTTTTGTTTTTTTCTTAATAACAATATTCATTTTGAAAAAAAAATGCCCGTGGACCATCAATTACATGAATTCATTCAATTTAACAAACAATTCAGTCCTTGATTTTGAATTGCATTTCTTATTGATATTATTTGTTGAATTTAAAATTAGAGAGTTGCTCCCACCTTTTTTGGTTAACAAGTCTCTTCTTTTGATTCCAAACACACTATTTGATACATTGATCATGAAATAAAACACATGTGGCTAAACAAGCTAGTATATTAATTGATTCAAACAAGTATAAACACCAATAAAAATCAAAATCTATTTAAATCCATCGGCCAAAGGTGCCATTCATCAGGGTTTGCATTTCGTACAAATGGTAAACTGGTTTAATTCCTAAATAATGAGAATTTGTAATCACCTCATGTTAATCACGCTCCTCTTGTTGTTACCAGGACTATTTTTCATGCAATAACGTTGAAATTAACTTTTGTTTTTTTCTTAATAAAAATATTCATTTTGAAAACAAATGCTCGTGGACCATCAATTACATGAATTCATTCAATTTAACAAACAATTCGGTCCTTGATTTTGAATTGCATTTCTTATTGATATTATTTGTTGAATTCAAAATTAGAGAGTTGCTCCCATCTTTTTTGGTTAACAAGTCTCTTCTTTTGATTCCAAACACACTATTTGATACATTGATCATGAAATATAACACATGTGGCTAAACAACCTAATATATTAATTGATTCAAACAAGTATAAACACCAATAAAAATGAAAATCTATTTAAATCCATCGGCCAAAGGTGCCATTCATCAGGGTTTGCATTTCGTACAAATGTTAACCGATTTAATTCCTAAATAATGAGAATTTCTAATCACTTCATGTTAATCAGGCTCCTCTTGTTGTTACCAGCACTATTTTTCATGCATTAACCTTCAAATTAACTATTCTTTCTTTCTTAATAACTATATTCATTTTGAAAACAATGCCCGTGGACCATGAATTACATCAATTCATTCAATTTAACATTCAATTCAGTGCGTGATTTTGAATTGCATTTCTTGTTGATATTATCTGTTGAATTCAAAATTAAAGAGTTGCTCCCATCATTTTTTATTAACAAGCCTCTTCTTTCGATTCCAAACACACTTTTTGATACATTGATCATGAAATATAACACATGTGACTAAACAACATAGTATATTAATTGATTCAAACAAGTATAAACACCAATAAAAATCCAAATCTATTTAAATCGTTCGGCTAAGGGTGCCATTATTCAGGGTTTCCATTTCGTACAAATGTTAACTCCTTTAATTACTAAATAATGAGAATTTCTAACCACCTCATGTTAATCAGGCTCCTCTTGTTGTTACCAGGATTATTTTTCATGCAATAACGTTGAAATTAACTTTTATTTTTTTCTTAATAACAATATTCATTTTGAAAAAAAATGCCCGTGGACCATCAATTACATTAATTCATTCAATTTAAAAAACAATTCAGTCCTTGATTTTGAATTGCATTTCTTATTGATATTATGTGTTCAATTCAAAATTAGAGAGTTGCTCCAATCTTTTTTGGTTAACAAGTCTCTTCTTTTGATTCCAAACACACTATTTGATACATTGATCATGCAATATAACACATGTGGCTAAACAACCTAGTATATTAATTGATTCAAACAAGTATAAACACCAATAAAAATCAAAATCTATTTAAATCCATCGGCCAAAGGTGCCATTCATCAAGATTTGCATTTCGTACAAATGTTAACTGGTTTAATTCCTAAATAATGAGAATTTCTAATCACCTCATGTTAATCACGCTCCTTTTGTTGTTACCAGGACTATTTTTCATGCAATAACCTTCAAATTAACTTTTGTTTCTTTCTTAATAACTACATTCATTTTGAAACAAATGCTCGTGGACCATGAATTACATGAATTCATTCAATTTAACATTCAATTTAGTGCTTGATTTTGAATTGCATTTCTTGAAGATATTATCTGTTGAATTCAAAATTAAAGAGTTGCTCCCATCATTTTTTGTTAACAAGCCTCTTCTTTCGATTCCAAACACACTTTTTGATATATCGATCATGAAATATAACACATATGGCTAAACAACATAGTATATTAATTGATTCAAAAAAGTATAAACACCAATAAAAATCCAAATCTATTTAAATCCATCGGCCGAAGGTGCCATTATTCAGGGTTTGCATTTCGTACAAATGTTAACTGGTTTAATTCCTAAATAATGAGAATTTCTAATCACCTCATGTTAATCAAGCTCTTTTTGTTGTTACCAGGACTATTTCTCATGCAATAACGTTGAAATTAACTTTTGTTTTTTTCTTAATAACAATATTCATTTTGAAAAAAAATGCACGTGCACCATGAATTACATTAATTCATTCAATTTAACAAACAATTCAGTCCTTGATTTTGAATTGCATTTCTTATTGATATTATTTGTTGAATTCAAAATTAGAGAGTTGCTCCCACCTTTTTTGGTTAACAAGTCTCTTCTTTTGATTCCAAACACACTATTTGATACATTGATCATGAAATATAATACATGTGGCTAAACAACCTAGTATATTAATGGATTCAAACAAGTATAAACACCAATAAAAATCAAAATCTATTTAAATCCATCGGCCAAAGGTGCCATTCATCAGGGTTTGCATTTCGTGTAAATGTTAACCGGTTTAATTCCTAAATAATGAGAATTTCTAATCACCTCATGTTAATCAGGCTCCTCTTGTTGTTACAAGGATTATTTTTCATGCAATAGCCTTGAAAATAACTTTTGTTTCTTTCTTAATAACTATATTCATTTTGAAAAAAATGGACGTGGACCATCAATTACATGAATTCATTCAATTTAACATTCAATTCAGTCTTTGATTTTGAATTACATTTCTTGTTGATATTATCTGTTGAATTCAAAATTAAAGAGTTGCTCCCATCATTTTTTGTTAACAAGCCTCTTCTTTCGATTCCAAACACACTTTTTGATACATTGATCATGAAATATAACACATGTGGCAAAACAACATAGTATATTATTTGATTCAAACAAGTATAAACACCAATAAAAATCCAAATCTATTTAAATCCATCGGCCAAAGGTGTCATTATGCAGGGTTTGCATTTCGTACAAATGTTAACTGGTTTAATTCCTAAATAATGAGAATTTCTAATTACCTCATGTTAATCAGGCTCCTCTTGTTGTTACCAGGACTATTTTTCATGCAATAATGTTGAAATTAACTTTTGTTTTTTTCTTAATAACAATATTCATTTTGAAAAAAAAATGCCCGTGGACAATCAATTACATGAATTCATTCAATTTAACAAACAATTCAGTCATTGATTTTGAATTGCATTTCTTATTGATATTAGTTGTTGAATTCAAAATTAGAGAGTTGCTCCCATCTTTTTTCGTTAACAAGTCTCTTCTTTTGATTCCAAACACACTATTTGATACATTGATCATGAAATATAACACATGTGGCTAAACAACCTAGTATATTAATTGATTCAAACAAGTATAAAAACCAATAAAAATCAAAATCTATTTAAATCCGTCGGCCAAAGGTGCATTATTCAGGGTTTGCATTTCGTACAAATGTTAACTGGTTTAATTCCTAACTAATGAGAATTTCTAATCACCTCATGTTAGTCAGGCTCCTCTTGTTGTTACCAGGACTATTTTTCATGAAATAACCTTCAAATTAACTTTTCTTTCTTTCTTAATAACTATATTCATTTTGAAAAAAAGGCTCGTGGACCATGAATTACATGAATTCATTCAATTTAACATTCAATTCAGTGTGTGATTTTGAATTGCATTTCTTGTTGATATTATCTGTTGAATTCAAAATTAAAGAGTTGCTCCCATCATTTTTTGTTAACAAGCCTCTTCTTTCGATTCCAAACACACTTTTTGATACATTGATCATGAAATATAACACATGTGGCAAAACAACATAGTATATTAATTGATTCAAACAAGTATAAACACCAATAAAAATCCAAATCTATTTAAATCCATCGGCCAAAGGTGTCATTATGCAGGGTTTGCATTTCGTACAAATGTTAACTGGTTTAATTCCTAAATAATGAGAATTTCTAATTACCTCATGTTAATCAGGCTCCTCTTGTTGTTACCAGGACTATTTTTCATGCAATAATGTTGAAATTAACTTTTGTTTTTTTCTTAATAACAATATTCATTTTGAAAAAAAAATGCCCGTGGACAATCAATTACATGAATTCATTCAATTTAACAAACAATTCAGTCATTGATTTTGAATTGCATTTCTTATTGATATTATTTGTTGAATTCAAAATTAGAGAGTTGCTCCCATCTTTTTTCGTTAACAAGTCTCTTCTTTTGATTCCAAACACACTATTTGATACATTGATCATGAAATATAACACATGTGGCTAAACAACCTAGTATATTAATTGATTCAAACAAGTATAAAAACCAATAAAAATCAAAATCTATTTAAATCCGTCGGCCAAAGGTGCATTATTCAGGGTTTGCATTTCGTACAAATGTTAACTGGTTTAATTCCTAACTAATGAGAATTTCTAATCACCTCATGTTAGTCAGGCTCCTCTTGTTGTTACCAGGACTATTTTTCATGAAATAACCTTCAAATTAACTTTTCTTTCTTTCTTAATAACTATATTCATTTTGAAAAAAAGGCTCGTGGACCATGAATTACATGAATTCATTCAATTTAACATTCAATTCAGTGTGTGATTTTGAATTGCATTTCTTGTTGATATTATCTGTTGAATTCAAAATTAAAGAGTTGCTCCCATCATTTTTTGTTAACAAGCCTCTTCTTTCGATTCCAAACACACTTTTTGATACATTGATCATGAAATATAACACATGTGGCTAAACAACATAGTATATTAATTGATTCAAACAAGTATAAACACCAATAAAAATCCAAATCTATTTAAATTGTTCGGCCAAAGGTGCCATTATTCAGGGTTTCCATTTCGTACAAATGTTAACTGGTTTAATTCCTAAATAATGAGAGAATTTTTCTAATCACCTCATGTTAATCAGGCTCCTCTTATTGTTACCAGGATTATTTTTCATGCAATAACGTTGAAATTAACTTTTGTTTTTTTCTTAATAACAATATTCATTTTGAAAAAAAAATGCCCGTGGACCATCAATTACATGAATTCATTCAATTTAACAAACAATTCAGTCCTTGATTTTGAATTGCATTTCTTATTGATATTATTTGTTGAATTCAAAATTAGAGAGTTGCTCCCATCTTTTTTGGTTAACAAGTCTCTTCTTTTGATTCCAAACACACTATTTGATACATTGATCATGAAATAAAACACATGTGGCTAAACAAGCTAGTATATTAATTGATTCAAACAAGTATAAACACCAATAAAAATCAAAATCTATTTAAATCCATCGGCCAAAGGTGCCATTCATCAGGGTTTGCATTTCGTACAAATGGTAAACTGGTTTAATTCCTAAATAATGAGAATTTCTAATCACCTCATGTTAATCACGCTCCTCTTGTTGTTACCAGGACTATTTTTCATGCAATAACGTTGAAATTAACTTTTGTTTTTTTCTTAATAACAACTTTCATTTTGAAAAAAAATGCCCGTGGACCATCAATTACATGAACTCATTCAATTTAACAAACAATTCAGTCCTTGATTTTGAATTGCATTTCTTATTGATATTATTTGTTGAATTCAAAATTTGAGAGTTGCTCCCATCTTTTTTGGTTAACAAGTCTCTTCTTTTGATTCCAAACACACTATTTGATAATTGATCATGAAAATATAACACATGTGGCTAAACAACCTAGTATATTAATTGATTCAAACAAGTATAAACACCAATAAAAATGAAAATCTATTTAAATCCATCGGCCAAAGGTGCCATTCATCAGGGTTTGCATTTCGTGCAAATGTTAACCGGTTTAATTCCTAAATAATGAGAATTTCTAATCACCTCATGTTAATCAGGCTCCTCTTGTTGTTACAAGGACTATTTTTCATGCAATAGCCTTGAAAATAACTTTTGTTTCTTTCTTAATAACTATATTCATTTTGAAAAAAATGGCCGTGGACCATCAATTACATGAATTCATTCAATTTAACATTCAATTCAGTCTTTGATTTTGAATTACATTTCTTGTTGATATTATCTGTTGAATTCAAAATTAAAGAGTTGCTCCCATCATTTTTTGTTAACAAGCCTCTTCTTTCGATTCCAAACACACTTTTTGATACATTGATCATGAAATATAACACATGTGGCAAAACAACATAGTATATTAATTGATTCAAACAAGTATAAACACCAATAAAAATCCAAATCTATTTAAATCCATCGGCCAAAGGTGTCATTATGCAGGGTTTGCATTTCGTACAAATGTTAACTGGTTTAATTCCTAAATAATGAGAATTTCTAATTACCTCATGTTAATCAGGCTCCTCTTGTTGTTACCAGGACTATTTTTCATGCAATAATGTTGAAATTAACTTTTGTTTTTTTCTTAATAACAATATTCATTTTGAAAAAAAAATGCCCGTGGACAATCAATTACATGAATTCATTCAATTTAACAAACAATTCAGTCATTGATTTTGAATTGCATTTCTTATTGATATTAGTTGTTGAATTCAAAATTAGAGAGTTGCTCCCATCTTTTTTCGTTAACAAGTCTCTTCTTTTGATTCCAAAAAACACACTATTTGATACATTGATCATGAAATATAACACATGTGGCTAAACAAACCTAGTATATTAATTGATTCAAACAAGTATAAAAACCAATAAAAATCAAAATCTATTTAAATCCGTCGGCCAAAGGTGCATTATTCAGGGTTTGCATTTCGTACAAATGTTAACTGGTTTAATTCCTAACTAATGAGAATTTCTAATCACCTCATGTTAGTCAGGCTCCTCTTGTTGTTACCAGGACTATTTTTCATGAAATAACCTTCAAATTAACTTTTCTTTCTTTCTTAATAACTATATTCATTTTGAAAAAAAGGCTCGTGGACCATGAATTACATCAATTCATTCAATTTAACATTCAATTCATTGTGTGATTTTGAATTGCATTTCTTGTTGATATTATCTGTTGAATTCAAAATTAAAGAGTTGCTCCCATCATTTTTTGTTAACAAGCCTCTTCTTTCGATTCCAAACACACTTTTTGATACATTGATCATGAAATATAACACATGTGGCTAAACAACATAGTATATTAATTGATTCAAACAAGTATAAACACCAATAAAAATCCAAATCTATTTAAATTGTTCGGCCAAAGGTGCCATTATTCAGGGTTTCCATTTCGTACAAATGTTAACTGGTTTAATTCCTAAATAATGAGAATTTCTAATCACCTCATGTTAATCAGGCTCCTCTTATTGTTACCAGGATTATTTTTCATGCAATAACGTTGAAATTAACTTTTGTTTTTTTCTTAATAACAATATTCATTTTGAAAAAAAAATGCCCGTGGACCATCAATTACATGAATTCATTCAATTTAACAAACAATTCAGTCCTTGATTTTGAATTGCATTTCTTATTGATATTATTTGTTGAATTCAAAATTAGAGAGTTGCTCCCATCTTTTTTGGTTAACAAGTCTCTTCTTTTGATTCCAAACACACTATTTGATACATTGATCATGAAATAAAACACATGTGGCTAAACAAGCTAGTATATTAATTGATTCAAACAAGTATAAACACCAATAAAAATCAAAATCTATTTAAATCCATCGGCCAAAGGTGCCATTCATCAGGGTTTGCATTTCGTACAAATGGTAAACCGGTTTAATTCCTAAATAATGAGAATTTCTAATCACCTCATGCTAATTAGGCTCCTCTTGCTATCACCAAGACTATTTTTCATGCAATAACCTTGAAATTAACTTTTTTTCTTTCTTAATAACTATATTCATTTTGAAAAAAATGCCCGTGGACCATCAATTACATGAATTCATTCAATTTAACAAACAATTCAGTCCTTGATTTTGAATTGCATTTCTTATTGATATTATTTGTTGAATTAAAAAATAAAGAGTTGCTCCCATCATTTTTGGTTAACAAGCCTCTTCTTTTCATTCCAAACACACTTTTTCATACATTGATCATGAAGTATAACACATGTGGCTAAACAACGTAGTATATTAATTGATTCCAACAAGTATAAACACCAATAAAAATCTAAATCTATTTAAATCCATCGTCAAAAGGTGCCATTCATCATGGTTTGCATTTCGTACAAAAGTTAACTAGTTTAATTCCTAAATAATGAGAATTTCTAATCACCTCATGTTAATTATTCTCCTCTTGTGGTTACCAAGACTATTTTTCATGCAATAACCTTGAAATTAACATTTGATTCTTTCTTAATAACTATATTCATTTTGAAAAAAATGCCCGTTGACCATCAATTACATGAATTCATTCAATTTAACAAACAATTCAGTCCTTCATTTTAAATTGCATTTCTTATTGATATTATTTGTTGTATTCAAAATCAGAGTGTTTCTCCCATCATTTCTAGTTTGCAAGTTTCCTCTTTTGATATCAAACACACTGTTTGACACATTGATCATGAAATATGACACATGTGGCTAAACAACCTAGTATATTAATTGATTCAAACAAGTATAAACACCAATAAAAATCAAAATCTATATAAATCCGCAGGCAAAAGTTGCCATTCATCAGGGTTTGCATTTCGTACAAATGTTAACTAGTTTAATTCCTAAATAATGACAATTTCTAATCACCTAATGTTAATTAGGCTTCTCTTGTTGTTACCAGGACTATTTTTCATGCAATAAATTTGAAATTAACTTTTGTTTCTTTCTTAATAACTATATTCATTTTGAAAAAAATGCCCGTCGACCATCAATTCATTCAATTTAACAAACAATTCAGTCCTTGATTTTGAATTACATTTCTTATTGATATTATTTGTTGAATTCAAAGTTACAGTGTTGCTCCCATCTTTTTTGGTTAACAAGCCTCTTCATTTGATTCCAAACACACTATTTGATACATTGATCATGAAGTATAACACATGTAACTAAACAACCGAGTATATTAATTGATTCAAACAAGTATAAATACTAATAAAAATCCAAATCTATTTAAATCCAACGTCCAATGGTGCCATTCATCATGGTTTGCATTTCGTACAAATGTTAACTGGTTTAATTCCTAAATAATGAGAATTTCAAATCACCTCATGTGAATTATTCTCCTCTTGTTGTTACCAGGACTATTTTTCATGCCATAACCATGAAAATAACTTTTGTTTGTTTCATGCCATAACTATGATCATTTTGAAAAAAATGCCCGTGGACCATCAATTACATGAATTCATTCAATTTAACAAATAATGGAGGCCTTGATTTTGAATTGCATTTCTTATTGATATTAATTATTGAATTCAAAAATAGAGTGTTCCTCCCATCATTTCTGGTTAGCAAGTTTGCTCATTTGATTCCAAACACACTTTTTCATACATTGATCACAAAATATAGCACATGTGGCTAAACAACCTAGTATATTAATTGAAGAAAAAAAGTATAAACACCAATAAAAATCAAAAACTATTTAAATCTATCGGCCAAAGGTGCCATTCATCATGGTTTGCATTTCATACAAAAGTTATCTGGTTTAATTCCTAAATAATGAGAATTTCTAATCACCTCATGTTAATTAGACTCCACTTGTTGTTACTAGGACTATTTTTCATGCAATAAGCTTGAAATTAACTTTTTTTTTCTTAATAACAATATTCATTTTGAAAAAAAATGCCTGTGGACCATCAATTACATGAATTCATTCAATTTAACAAACAATTCAGTCCTTGATTTTGAATTGCATTTCTTATTGATATTATTTGTTGAATTCAAAATTAGAGAGTTGGTCCCATCTTTTTTGGTTAACAAGTCTCTTCTTTTGATTCCAAACACACTATTTGATACATTGATCATGAAATATAACACATGTGGCTAAACAACCTAGTATATTAATTGATTCAAACAAGTATAAACACCAATAAAAATCAAAATCTATTTAAATCCATCGGCCAAAGGTGCCATTCATCAGGGTTTGCATTTCATACAAATGTTAACTGGTTTAATTCCTAAATAATGAAAATTTCTAATCACCTCATGTTAATTAGGCTCCTCTTGTTGTTACTAGGACTATTTTTCATGCAATAACCTTCAAATTAACTTTTATTTCTTTCTTAATAACAATATTCATTTTGAAAAAAAATGCCCGTGGACCATCAGTTACATGAATTCATTCAATTTAACAAACAATTGAGGCCTTGATTTTGAATTTCATTTCTTATTGATATTAATTATTGAATTCAAAAATAGAGTGTTCCTCCCATCATTTCTGGTTAGCAAGTTTGCTCATTTGATTCCAAACACACTTTTTCATACATTGATCACGAAATATAGCACATGTGGCTAAACAACCTAGTATATTAATTGAATAAAAAAGTATAAACACCAATAAAAATCCAAAACTATTTAAATCCATCGGCCAAAGGTGCCATTCATCATGGTTTGCATTTCATACAAAAGTTATCTGGTTTAATTCCTAAATAATGAGAATTTCTAATCACCTCATGTTAATTAGACTCCACTTGTTGTTACTAGGACTATTTTTCATGCAATAAGCTTGAAATTAACTTTTTTTTCTTTCTTAATAACTATATTCATTTTCAAAAAAAAAATGCTCGTAGACCATCAATTACATGAATTCATTCAATTTAACAAACAATTCAGTCCTTGATTTTGAATTGCATTTCTTATTGATGTTATTTGTTGAATTCAAAAATAAAGAGTTGCTCCAATCATTTTTGGTTAACAAGCCTCTTCTTTTCATTCCAAACACACTTTTTCATACATTGATCATGAAGTATAACACATGTGGCTAAACAACCGAGTATATTAATTGATTCAAACAAGTATAAACACTAATAAAAATCCAAATCTATTTAAATCCATCGTCCAATGGTGCCATTCATCATGGTTTGCATTTCGTACAAATGTTAACTGGTTTAATTCCTAAATAATGAGAATTTCTAATCACCTCATGTTAATCAGGCTCCTCTTGTTGTTACCAGGACTATTTTTCATGCAATAACGTTGAAATTAACTTTTGTTTTTTTCTTAATAACAATATTCATTTTGAAAAAAAATGCCCGTGGACCATCAATTACATGAATTCATTCAATTTAACAAACAATTCAGTCCTTGATTTTGAATTGCATTTCTTATTGATATTATTTGTTGAATTAAAAATTAGAGAGTTGCTCCCATCTTTTTTGGTTAACAAGTCTCTTCTTTTGATTCCAAACACACTATTTGATACATTGATCATGAAATATAACAAATGTGGCTAAACAACCTAGTATATTAGTTGATTCAAACAAGTATAAACACCAATAAAAATCAAAATCTATTTAAATCCAACGGCCAAAGGTGCCATTCATCAGGGTTTGCATTTCGTACAAATGTTAACTGGTTTAATTCCTAAATAATGAGAATTTCTAATCACCTCATGTTAATTAGGCTCCTCTTGTTGTTACCAGGACTATTTTTCATGCAATAACCTTGAAATTAACTTTTGTTTCTTTCTTAATATCTATATTCATTTTGAAAACAATGCCCGTGGACCATCAATTACACGAATTCATTCAATTTAACAAACAATGGAGGCCTTGGTTTTGAAGTGCAATTCTTATTGATATTAATTATTGAATTCCAAAGTAGAGTGTTCCTCCCATCATTTCTGGTTAGCAAATTTCCTCTTTTGATTCCAAACACACTTTTTCATACATTGATCACGAAATATAGCACACGTGGCTAAACAACCTAGTGTATTAATTGAATCAAAAAAGTATAAACACCAATAAAAATCCAAAACTATTTAAATCCATCGGCCAAAGGTGTCATTCATCATGGTTTGAATTTCGTACAAAAGTTAACTGATTTAATTCCTAAATAATGAGAATTTCTAATCACCTCATGTTAATTAGGCTCCACTTGTTGTTACTAGGACTATTTTTCATGCAATAACCTTGAAATTAACTTTTTTTTCTTTCTTAATAACTATATTCATTTTCAAAAAAAATGTTGATAGACCATCAATTACATGAATTCATTCAATTTAACAAACATTTCAGTCCTTGTTTTTGAATTGCATTTCTTATTGATATTATTTGTTGAATTCAAAATTAGAGAGTTTCTCCGATCATTTCTAGTTAGCAAGTTTCCTCTTTTGATTTCAAACACACTGTTTGATATATTTATCATGAAATATAACACATGTGGCTAAACAACTAAGTATATTAATTGATTCAAACAAGTACAAGCACCAATAAAAATCAAAATTTATTTAAATCCATCGGCCAATGGTGCCATTCATCATGGTTAGCATTTCGTACAAATGTTAACTGGCTTACTTCCTAAATAATGAGAATTTCTAGTCACCTCATGGTAATTAGGCTCCTCTTGTTGTTACCAGGACTATTTTTCATGCTATAACGTTGAAATTGACTTTTGTTTTTTTCTTAATAACAATATTCATTTTGAAAAAAAATGCCGGTGGACCATCAATTACATGAATTGATTCAATTTAACAAACAATTCAGTCCTTGATTTTGAATTGCATTTCTTATTGATATTATTTTTTGAATTCAAAATTAGAGAGTTGCTCCCATCTTTTTGGGTTAACAAGTCTCTTCTTTTGATTCCAAACACATTATTTGATACATTGATCATGAAATATAAGACATGTGGCTAAACAACCTAGTATATTAATTGATTCAAACAAGTATAAACACGAATAAAAATCAAAATCTATTTAAATCCAACGTCCAATGGTGCCATTCATCATGGTTTGCATTTCGTACAAATGTTAACTGGTTTAATTCCTAAATAATGAGAATTTCTAATCACCTCATGTTAATTAGGCTCCTCTTGTTGTTACCAGGACTATTTTTCATGCAATAACCTTCAAATTAACTTTTGTTTCTTTCTTAATAACTATATTCATTTTGAAAAAAATGCCCGTGGACCATCAATTACACGAATTCATTCAATTTAACAAACAATGGAGGCCTTGGTTTTGAAGTGCATTTCTTATTGATATTAATTATTGAATTCCAAAGTAGAGTGTTCCTCCCATCATTTCTGGTTAGCAAATTTCCTCTTTTGATTCCAAACACACTTTTTCATACATTGATCACGAAATATAGCACACATGGCTAAACAACCTAGTATATTAATTGAATCAAAAAAGTATAAACACCAATAAAAATCCAAAACTATTTAAATCCATCGGCCAATGGTGCCATTCATCATGGTTTGCATTTCGTACAAAAGTTAACTGGTTTAATTCCTAAATAATGACAATTTCTAATCATCTCATGTTAATTAGGCTCCACTTGTTGTTACTAGGACTATTTTTCATGCAATAACCTTGAAATTAACTTTTTTTCTTTCTCAATAACTATATTCATTTTCAAAAAAAATGCTGATAGACCATCAATTACATGAATTCATTCAATTTAACAAACATTTCAGTCCTTGATTTTGAATTGCATTTCTTATTGATATTATTTTTTGAATTCAAAATCAGAGAGTTTCTCCGATCATTTCTAGTTAGCGAGTTTCCTCTTTTGATTTCAAACACACTGTTTGATACATTTATCATGAAATATAACACATGTGGCTAAACAACCAAGTATATTAATTGATTCAAACAAGTATAAGCACCAATAAAAATCCAAATTTATTTAAATCCATCGGGCAATGGTGCCATTCATCATGGTTAGCATTTCGTACAAATGTGAACTGGCTTAATTCCTAAATAATGACAATTTCTAATCACCTAATGTTAATTAGGCTCCTCTTGTTGTTACCAGGACTATTTTTCATGCAATAAATTTGAAATTAACTTTTGTTTCTTTCTTAATAACTATATTCATTTTGAAAAAAATGCCCGTGGACCATCAATTCATTCAATTTAACAAACAATTCAGTCCTTGATTTTGAATTGCATTTCTTATTGATATTATTTGTTGAATTCAAAGTTACAGTGTTGCTCCCATCTTTTTTGGTTAACAAGTCTCTTCTTTTGATTCCAAAAACACACTATTTGATACATTGATCACGAAATATAACACATGTGGCTAAACAACCTAGTATATTAATTGATTCAAGCAAGTATAAACACCAATAAAAATCAAAATCTATTTAAATCCATCGGCCAAAGGTGTCATTCATCATGGTTTGCATTTCGTACAAATGTTAACTGGTTTAATTCCTAAATAATGAGAATTTCTAATCACCTCATGTTAATTAGGCTCTTCTTGTTGTTACCAGGACTATTTTTCATGCAATAACCTTCAAATTAACTTTTGTTTCTTTCTTAATAACTATATTCATTTTGAAAAAAATGCCCGTGGACCATCAATTACATGAATTCATTCAATTTAACAAACAATGGAGGCCTTGATTTTGAAGTGCATTTCTTATTGATATTAATTATTGAATTCAAAAGTAGTATTCCTCCCATCATTTCTGGTTAGCAAGTTTCCTCTTTTGATTCCAAACACACTTTTTCATACATTGATCACGAAATATAGCACATGTGGCTAAACAACCTAGTATATTAATTGAATCAAAAAAGTATAAACACCAATAAAAATCCAAAACTATTTAAATCCATCGGCCAAAGGTGTCATTCATCATGGTTTGCATTTCGTACAAAAGGTAACTGGTTTAATTCCTAAATAATGAGAATTCGTAATCACCTCATGTTGAGTAGGCTCCACTTGTTCTTACTATGATTATTTTCATGCAATAACGTTGAAATTAACTTTTTTTTTCTTTCTTAATAACTATATTCATTTAAAAAAAAAATGCTCGTAGACCATCAATTACATGAATTCATTCAATTTAACAAACAATTCAGTCCTTGATTTTGAATTGCATTTCTTATTGATATTATTTGTTGAATTCAAAAATAAAGAGTTGCTCCGATCATTTTTGGTTAACAAGCCTCTTCTTTTCATTCCAAACACACTTTTTCATACATTGATCATGAAGTATAACACATGTGGCTAAACAACCGAGTATATTAATTGATTCAAACAAGTATAAACACTAATAAAAATCCAAATCTATTTAAATCCATCGTCCAATGGTGCCATTCATCATGGTTTGCATTTCGTACAAATGTTAACTGGTTTAATTCCTAAATAATGAGAATTTCTAATCACCTCATGTTAATCAGGCTCCTCTTGTTGTTACCAGGACTATTTTTCATGCAATAACGTTGAAATTAACTTTTGTTTTTTTCTTAATAACAATATTCATTTTGAAAAAAAATGCCCGTGGACCATCAATTACATGAATTCATTCAATTTAACAAACAATTCAGTCCTTGATTTTGAATTGCATTTCTTATTGATATTATTTGTTGAATTAAAAATTAGAGAGTTGCTCCCATTATTTTTTGGTTAACAAGTCTCTTCTTTTGATTCCAAACACACTATTTGATACATTGATCATGAAATATAACAAATGTGGCTAAACAACCTAGTATATTAGTTGATTCAAACAAGTATAAACACCAATAAAAATCAAAATCTATTTAAATCCATCGGCCAAAGGTGCCATTCATCAGGGTTTGCATTTCGTACAAATGTTAACTGGTTTAATTCCTAAATAATGAGAATTTCTAATCACCTCATGTTAATTAGGCTCCTCTTGTTGTTACCAGGACTATTTTTCATGCAATAACCTTGAAATTAACTTTTGTTTCTTTCTTAATATCTATATTCATTTTGAAAACAATGCCCGTGGACCATCAATTACACGAATTCATTCAATTTAACAAACAATGGAGGCCTTGGTTTTGAAGTGCAATTCTTATTGATATTAATTATTGAATTCGAAAGTAGAGTGTTCCTCCCATCATTTCTGGTTAGCAAATTTCCTCTTTTGATTCCAAACACACTTTTTCATACATTGATCATGAAATATAGCACACGTGGCTAAACAACCTAGTGTATTAATTGAATCAAAAAAGTATAAACACCAATAAAAATCCAAAACTATTTAAATCCATCGGCCAATGGTGCCATTCATCATGGTTTGCATTTCGTACAAAAGTTAACTGGTTTAATTCCTAAATAATGAGAATTTCTAATCATCTCATGTTAATTAGGCTCCACTTGTTGTTACTAGGACTATTTTTCATGCAATAACCTTGAAATTAACTTTTTTTCTTTCTTAATAACTATATTCATTTTCAAAAAAAATGCTGATAGACCATCAATTACATGAGTTCATTCAATTTAACAAACATTTCAGTCCTTGATTTTGAATTGCATTTCTTATTGATATTATTTTTTGAATTCAAAATCAGAGAGTTTCTCCGATCATTTCTAGTTAGCGAGTTTCCTCTTTTGATTTCAAACACACTGTTTGATACATTTATCATGAAATATAACACATGTGGCTAAACAACCAAGTATATTAATTGATTCAAACAAGTATAAGCACCAATAAAAATCCAAATTTATTTAAATCCATCGGGCAATGGTGCCATTCATCATGGTTAGCATTTCGTACAAATGTGAACTGGCTTAATTCCTAAATAATGACAATTTCTAATCACCTAATGTTAATTAGGCTCCTCTTGTTGTTACCAGGACTATTTTTCATGCAATAAATTTGAAATTAACTTTTGTTTCTTTCTTAATAACTATATTCATTTTGAAAAAAATGCCCGTGGACCATCAATTCATTCAATTTAACAAACAATTCAGTCCTTGATTTTGAATTGCATTTCTTATTGATATTATTTGTTGAATTCAAAGTTACAGTGTTGCTCCCATCTTTTTTGGTTAACAAGTCTCTTCTTTTGATTCCAAACACACTATTTGATACATTGATCACGAAATATAACACATGTGGCTAAACAACCTAGTATATTAATTGATTCAAGCAAGTATAAACACCAATAAAAATCAAAATCTATTTAAATCCATCGGCCAAAGGTGTCATTCATCATGGTTTGCATTTCGTACAAATGTTAACTGGTTTAATTCCTAAATAATGAGAATTTCTAATCACCTCATGTTAATTAGGCTCTTCTTGTTGTTACCAGGACTATTTTTCATGCAATAACCTTCAAATTAACTTTTGTTTCTTTCTTAATAACTATATTCATTTTGAAAAAAATGCCCGTGGACCATCAATTACATGAATTCATTCAATTTAACAAACAATGGAGGCCTTGATTTTGAAGTGCATTTCTTATTGATATTAATTATTGAATTCAAAAGTAGTATTCCTCCCATCATTTCTGGTTAGCAAGTTTCCTCTTTTGATTCCAAACACACTTTTTCATACATTGATCACGAAATATAGCACATGTGGCTAAACAACCTAGTATATTAATTGAATCAAAAAAGTATAAACACCAATAAAAATCCAAAACTATTTAAATCCATCGGCCAAAGGTGTCATTCATCATGGTTTGCATTTCGTACAAAAGGTAACTGGTTTAATTCCTAAATAATGAGAATTTGTAATCACCTCATGTTGAGTAGGCTCCACTTGTTCTTACTATGATTATTTTCATGCAATAACCTTGAAATTAACTTTTTTTTTCTTTCTTAATAACTATATTCATTTAAAAAAAAAATGCTCGTAGACCATCAATTACATGAATTCATTCAATTTAACAAACAATTCAGTCCTTGATTTTGAATTGCATTTCTTATTGATATTATTTGTTGAATTCAAAATTACAGAGTTTCTCCGATCATTTCTAGTTAGCAAGTTTCCTCTTTTGATTTCAAACACACTGTTTGATACATTTATCATGAAATATAACACATGTGGCTAAACAACCAAGTATATTAATTGATTCAAACAAGTATAAGCACCAATAAAAATCCAAATTTATTTAAATCCATCAGCCAAAGGTGCCATTCATCATGGTTAGCATTTCGTACAAATGTTAACTGGCTTACTTCCTAAATAATGAGAATTTCTAGTCACCTCATGCTAATTAGGCTCCTCTTGTTGTCACCAAGACTATTTTTCATGCAATAACCTTGAAATTAACTTTTGTTTCTTTCTTAATAACTATATCCATTTTGAAAAAAATGCCCGTGGACCATCAATTACATGAATTCATTCAATTTAATAAACAATTCAGTCCTTGATTTTGAATTGCATTTCTTATTGATATTATTTGTTGAATTCAAAAATAAAGAGTTGCTCCCATCATTTTTGGTTAACAAGCCTCTTCTTTTCATTCCAAACACACTTTTTCATACATTGATCATGAAGTATCACACATGTGGCTAAACAACCTAGTATATTAATTGATTCAAACAAGTATAAACACCAATAAAAATCTAAATCTATTTAAATCCATCGTCCAAAGGTGCCATTCATCATGGTTTGCATTTCGTACAAAAGTTAACTACTTTAATTCCCAAATAATGAGAATTTCTAATCACCTCATGTTAATTATTCTCCTCTTGTGGTTACCAGGACTATTTTTCACGCAATAACCTTGAAATTAACATTTGTTTCTTTCTTAATAACTATATTCATTTTCAAAAAAAAAAATGCCCGTGGACCATCAATTACATGAATTCATTCAATTTAACAAACAATTCAGTCCTTCATTTTAAATTGCATTTCTTATTGATATTACTTGTTCTATTCAAAATCAGAGAGTTTCTTCCATCATTTCTAGTTAGCAAGTTTCCTCTTTTGATTTCAAACACACTGTTTGACACATTGATCATGAAATATGACACATGTGGCTAAACAACATAGTATATTAATTGATTCAAACAAGTATAAACACCAATAAAAATCAAAATCTATATAAATCCACAGACAAAATGTGCCATTCATCAGGGTTTGCATTTCGTACAAATGTTAACTAGCTTAATTCCTAAATAATGACAATTTCTAACCACCTAATGTTAATTAGGCTCCTCTTGTTGTTACCGGGACTATTTTTCATGCAATAACCTTGAAATTAACTTTTGTTTCTTTCTTAATAACTATATTCATTTTGAAAAAAAAGCCCGTGGACCATAAATTCATCCAATTTAACAAACAATTCAGACCTTGATTTTGAATTGCATTTCTTATTGATATTATTTGTTGAATTCAAAGTTACAGTGTTGCTCCCATCTTTTTTGGTTAACAAGCCTCTTCTTTTGATTCCAAACACACTATTTGATACATTGATCATGAAGTATAACACATGTGGCTAAACAACCGAGTATATTAATTGATTCAAACAAGTATAAACACTAATAAAAATCCAAATCTATTTAAATCCATCGTCCAATGGTGCCATTCATCATGGTTTGCATTTCGTACAAATGTTAACTGGTTTAATTCCTAAATAATGAGAATTTATAATCACCTCATGTTAATCAAGCTCCTCTTGTTGTTACCAGGACTATTTTTCATGCAATAATGTCGAAATTAACTTTTGTTTTTTTCTTAATAACAATATTCATTTTGAAAAAAAATGCCCGTGGACCATCAATTACATGAATTCATTCAATTTAACAAACAATTCAGTCCTTGATTTTGAATTGCATTTCTTATTGATATTATTTGTTGAATTCAAAATTAGATAGTTGCTCCCATCTTTGTTGGTTAACAAGTCTCTTCTTTTGATTCCAAACACACTATTTGATACATTGATCATGAAATATAACACATGTGGCTAAACAACCTAGTATATTAATTGATTCAAACAAGTATAAACACCAATAAAAATCAAAATCTGTTTAAATCCATCGGCCAAAGGTGCCATTCATCAGGGTTTGCATGTCGTACAAATGTTAACTGGTTTAATTCCTAAATAATGAGAATTTCTAATCACCTCATGTTAATCAGGCTCCTCTTGTTGTTAGCAGGTCTATTTTTCATGCAATAACCTTGAAATCAACTTTTGTTTCTTTCTTAATAACTATATTCATTTTGAAAAAAATGCCCGTGGACCATCATTTACATGAATTCATATAATTTAACATTCAAATCAGTCATTGATTTTGAATTGCATTTCTTGTTGATATTATTTGTTGAAATCAAAATTAAAGAGTTGCTCCCATCATTTTTTGTTAACAAGCCTCTTCTCTCGATTCCAAACACACTTTTTGTTACATTGATCATGAAATATAACACATGTAGCTAAACAACATAGTATATTAATTGATTCAACCAAGTATAAACACCAATAAAAATCCAAATCTATTTAAATCCATCGGCCAAAGTTGCCATTATTCAGGGTTTGCATTTTGTACAAATGTTAATTGTTTTAATTCCTAAATAATGAGAATTTCTAATCCCCTCATGTTAATTAGGCTCCTCTTGTTGTTACCACGACTATTTTTCATGCAATAACCTTGAAATTAATCTTGTTTCTTTCTTAATAACTATATTCATTTTGAAAAAAATGCCCGTGGACCATCAATTACATGAATTCATTCAATCTAACATACAATTCAGTCCTTCATTTTGAATTGCATTTCTTATTCATATTATTTTTTGAATTCAAAATTAAAGAGTTGCTCCCATTATTTTTGGTTAACAAGCCTCTTCTTTTGATTCCAAACACACTTTTTGATACATTGATCATGAAATATAACACATGTGGCTAAACAACCTAGTATATTAGTTGATTCAAACAAGTATAAACACCAATAAAAATCTAAATCTATTTAAATCCATCGTCCAAAGGTGTCATTCATCATGGTTTGCATTTCGTACAAAAGTTAACTGGTTTAATTCGTAAATAATGAGAATTTCTAATCACCTGATGTTAATTATTCTCCTCTTGTTGTTACCAGGACTATTTTTCATGCAATAACCTTGAAATTAACAGTTGTTTCTTTCTTTAGAACTATATTCATTTCGACAAAAATGCCCGTGGACTATCAATTACATGAATTCATTCAATTTAACATACAATTGAGTCCTTGATTTTGAATTGCATTTCTTATTAATGTTATTTGTTGAATTCAAAATTAAAGAGTTGCTCCCATCATTTTTGTTTAACAAGCCTCGTCTTTTGATTCCAAACACACTTTTTGATACATTGATAATGAAGTATAACACATGTGGCAAAACAACCTAGTATATTAATTGATTCAAACAAGTATAAACACTAATAAAAATCCAAATCCATTTAAATCCATTGGCAAAAGGTGCCATTCATCAGCGTTTGCATTTCGTACAAATGTTAACTGGTTTAATTCCTAAATAATGAGAATTTCTAATCATCTCATGTTAATTAAGCTCCTCTTGTCGTTACCGGGACTATTTTTCATGCAATAACCTTGAAATTAACATTTGTTTCTTTCTTAATAACTATATTCATTTTGAAAAAAATGCCCGTGGTCTATCAATTACGTGAATTCATTCAATTTAACATACAATTCAGTCCTTGATTTTGAATTGCGTTTCTTATGGATATTATTTGTTGAATTCAAAATTAAAGAGTTGCTCCCATCATTTTTGGATAACAAGCCTCTTCTTTTGATTCGAAACACACTTTTTGATACATTGATCATGAAGTATAACACATGTGGCTAAACAACCTAATATATTAATTGATTCAAACAAGTATAAACACTAATAAAACTCCAAATCCATTTAAATCCATTGGCAAAAGGTGCCATTCATCAGGGTTTGCATTTCGTACAAATGTTAACTGGTTTAATTCCTAAATAATGAGAATTTCTAATCATCTCATGTTAATTAGGCTCCTCTTGTCGTTACGGGACTATTTTTCATGCAATAACCTTGAAATTAACATTTGTTTCTTTCTTAATAACTATATTCATTTTGAAAAAAATGCCCGTGGTCTATCAATTACATGAATTCATTCAATTTAACATACAATTCAGTCCTTGATTTTGAATTGCATTTCTTATTGATATTATTTGTTGAATTCAAAATTAAAGAGTTGCTCCCATCATTTTTGGTTAACAAGCATCGTCTTTTGATTCCAAACACACTTTTTGATACATTGATCATGAAGTATAACACATGTGGCAAAACAACCTAGTATATTAATTGATTCAATCAAGTATAAACACTAATAAAAATCCAAATCCATTTAAATCCATTGGCAAAAGGTGTCATTCATCAGCGTTTGCATTTCGTACAAATGTTAACTGGTTTAATTCCTAAATAAAGAGAATTTCTAATCACCTCATGTTAATAAGGCTCCTCTTGTTGTTACCCAGACTATTTTTCATGCAATAACCTTGAAATTAACATTTGTTTCTTTCTTAATAACTATATTCTTTTTGAACAAAAATGCCCGTGGACCATCAATTATATGTATTCATTCAATTTAACATAGATTTCAGTCCTTCATTTTGAAGTGCATTTCTTATTGATATTATTCATTGAATTCAAAATTAACGAGTTGCTCCCATCATTTTTCGTTAACAAGCCTCTTCTTTTGATTCCAAATACACTTTTTGATACATTGATCATGAAGTATAACACATGTGGCAAAACAACCTAGCATATTAATCGATTCAAACAAGTATAAACGCCAATAAAAATCCAAATCTATTTAAATCCATCGGCCAAAGGTGCCATTCATCATGGTTTGTATTTCATACAAATGTTAACCGGTTTAATTCTTAAATAATGAGAATTTCTAATCACCTCATGTTAAATTAGGCTCCTCTTCTTGTTACGAGGACTATTTTTCATGCAATAACCTTGAAATTAACATTTATTTCTTTCTTAATAACTATATTCATTTTGAAAAAAATGCCCGTCGGCCATCAATTACATGAATTCATTCAATTTAACAAACAATTCAATCCTTGATTTTGAATTGCATTTCTTATTGATATTATTTGTTCAATTCAAAATTAGAGAGTTGCTCCCATCTTTTTTGGCTAACAAGCGTCTTCTTTTGATTCCAAACACACTATTTGATACATTGATCATGAAATATAACACATGTGGCTAAATAACCTAGTATATTAATTGATTCAAACAAGTATACACACCAATAAAAATCAAAATTTATTTAAATCCATCGGCCGAAGGTGCCATTCTTCAGGGTTTGCATTTCGTACAAATGTTAACTGGTTTAATTCCTAAATAATGAGAATTTCTAATCACCTCATATTAATTAGGCTCCTCTTGTTGTTACCAGGACTATTTTTCATGCAATAACCTTGAAATTAACATTTGTTTCTTTCTTAATAACTATATTCATTTTGAAAAAAATGCCCGTGGACCATATATCACATGAATTCATTCAATTTAACATACAATTCAGTCCTTGATTTTGAATCGCATTTCTTACTGATATTATTTGTTGAATTCAAAATTAAAGAGTTGCTCCCATCATTTTTGGTTAAGAAGCCTCTTCTTTTGATTCCAAACACACTTTTTGATACATTGATCATGATGTATAACACATGTGGCTAAACAACCTAGTATATTAATTGATTCAAACAAGTATAAACACCAATAAAAATCCCAATCTATTTAAATCCATCAGCCAAAGGTGCCACTCATCATGGTTTGCATTTCGTACAAAAGTTAAATGGTTTAATCCCTAAATAATGAGAATTTCTAATCACCTCATGTTAATTATTCTCCTCTTGTTGTTACCAGGACTATTTTTCATGCAATAACCTTGACATTAACATTTGTTTCTTTCTTAATAACTATATTCATTTTGAAAAAAATGCTCGTGGACCATCAATTACATGAATTCATTCAATTTAACAAACAATTCATTCCTTGATTTTGAATTGCATTTCTTATTGATATTATTTGTTGAATTCAAAATTAAAGAGTTGCTCCCATCATTTTTGGTTAACAAGCCTCGTCTTTTGATTCCAAACACACTTTTTGATACATTGATCATGAAGTATAACACATGTGGCAAAACAACCTAGTATATTAATTGATTCAAACAAGTATAAACACTAATAAAAATCCAAATCCATTTAAATCCATTGGCAAAAGGTGCCATTCATCAGCGTTTGCATTTCGTACAAATGTTAACTGGTTTAATTCCTAAATAATGAGAATTTCTAATCATCTCATGTTAATTAAGCTCCTCTTGTCGTTACAGGGACTATTTTTCATGCAATAACCTTGAAATTAACATTTGTTTCTTTCTTAATAACTATATTCATTTTGAAAAAAATGCCCGTGGTCTATCAATTACGTGAATTCATTCAATTTAACATACAATTCAGTCCTTGATTTTGAATTGCATTTCTTATGGATATTATTTGTTGAATTCAAAATTAAAGAGTTGCTCCCATCATTTTTGGATAACAAGCCTCTTCTTTTGATTCGAAACACACTTTTTGATACATTGATCATGAAGTATAACACATGTGGCTAAACAACCTAGTATATTAATTGATTCAAACAAGTATAAACACTAATAAAACTCCAAATCCATTTAAATCCATTGGCAAAAGGTGCCATTCATCAGGGTTTGCATTTCGTACAAATGTTAACTGGTTTAATTCCTAAATAATGAGAATTTCTAATCATCTCATGTTAATTAGGCTCCTCTTGTCGTTACCGGGACTATTTTTCATGCAATAACCTTGAAATTAACATTTGTTTCTTTCTTAATAACTATATTCATTTTGAAAAAAATGCCCGTGGTCTATCAATTACATGAATTCATTCAATTTAACATACAATTCAGTCCTTGATTGTGAATTGCATTTCTTATTGATATTATTTGTTGAATTCAAAATTAAAGAGTTGCTCCCATCATTTTTGGTTAACAAGCATCGTCTTTTGATTCCAAACACACTTTTTGATACATTGATCATGAAGTATAACACATGTGGCAAAACAACCTAGTATATTAATTGATTCAATCAAGTATAAACACTAATAAAAATCCAAATCCATTTAAATCCATTGGCAAAAGGTGTCATTCATCAGCGTTTGCATTTCGTACAAATGTTAACTGGTTTAATTCCTAAATAAAGAGAATTTCTAATCACCTCATGTTAATAAGGCTCCTCTTGTTGTTACCCGGACTATTTTTCATGCAATAACCTTGAAATTAACATTTGTTTCTTTCTTAATAACTATATTCTTTTTGAACAAAAATGCCCGTGGACCATCAATTATATGTATTCATTCAATTTAACATAGATTTCAGTCCTTCATTTTGAAGTGCATTTCTTATTGATATTATTCATTGAATTCAAAATTAACGAGTTGCTCCCATCATTTTTCGTTAACAAGCCTCTTCTTTTGATTCCAAATACACTTTTTGATACATTGATCATGAAGTATAACACATGTGGCAAAACAACCTAGCATATTAATCGATTCAAACAAGTATAAACGCCAATAAAAATCCAAATCTATTTAAATCCATCGGCCAAAGGTGCCATTCATCATGGTTTGTATTTCATACAAATGTTAACCGGTTTAATTCTTAAATAATGAGAATTTCTAATCACCTCATGTTAATTAGGCTCCTCTTCTTGTTACGAGGACTATTTTTCATGCAATAACCTTGAAATTAACATTTATTTCTTTCTTAATAACTATATTCATTTTGAAAAAAATGTCCGTCGGCCATCAATTACATGAATTCATTCAATTTAACAAACAATTCAATCCTTGATTTTGAATTGCATTTCTTATTGATATTATTTGTTCAATTCAAAATTAGAGAGTTGCTCCCATCTTTTTTGGCTAACAAGCGTCTTCTTTTGATTCCAAACACACTATTTGATACATTGATCATGAAATATAACACATGTGGCTAAACAACCTAGTATATTAATTGATTCAAACAAGTATACACACCAATAAAAATCAAAATTTATTTAAATCCATCGGCCGAAGGTGCCATTCTTCAGGGTTTGCATTTCGTACAAATGTTAACTGGTTTTAATTCCTAAATAATGAGAATTTCTAATCACCTCATATTAATTAGGCTCCTCTTGTTGTTACCAGGACTATTTTTCATGCAATAACCTTGAAATTTAACATTTGTTTCTTTCTTAATAACTATATTCATTTTGAAAAAAAATGCCCGTGTGGACCATATATCACATGAATTCATTCAATTTAACATACAATTCAGTCCTTGATTTTGAATCGCATTTCTTACTGATATTATTTGTTGAATTCAAAATTAAAGAGTTGCTCCCATCATTTTTGGTTAAGAAGCCTCTTCTTTTGATTCCAAACACACTTTTTGATACATTGATCATGATGTATAACACATGTGGCTAAACAACCTAGTATATTAATTGATTCAAACAAGTATAAACACCAATAAAAATCCCAATCTATTTAAATCCATCAGCCAAAGGTGCCACTCATCATGGTTTGCATTTCGTACAAAAGTTAAATGGTTTAATCCCTAAATAATGAGAATTTCTAATCACCTCATGTTAATTATTCTCCTCTTGTTGTTACCAGGACTATTTTTCATGCAATAACCTTGAAATTAACATTTGTTTCTTTCTTAATAACTATATTCATTTTGAAAAAAATGCCCGTGGACCATCAATTACATGAATTCATTTAATTTAACAAACAATTCATTCCTTGATTTTGAATTGCATTTCTTATTGATATTATTTGTTGAATTCAAAATTAAAGAGTTGCTCCCATCATTTTTGGTTAACAAGCCTCGTCTTTTGATTCCAAACACACTTTTTGATACATTGATCATGAAGTATAACACATGTGCCAAAACAACCTAGTATATTAATTGATTCAATCAAGTATAAACACTAATAAAAATCCAAATCCATTTAAATCCATTGGCAAAAGGTGTCATTCATCAGCGTTTGCATTTCGTACAAATGTTAACTGGTTTAATTCCTAAATAAAGAGAATTTCTAATCACCTCATGTTAATAAGGCTCCTCTTGTTGTTACCCGGACTATTTTTCATGCAATAACCTTGAAATTAACATTTGTTTCTTTCTTAATAACTATATTCTTTTTGAACAAAAATGCCCGTGGACCATCAATTATATAAATTCATTCAATTTAACATAGATTTCAGTCCTTCATTTTGAAGTGCATTTCTTATTGATATTATTCATTGAATTCAAAATTAACGAGTTGCTCCCATCATTTTTCGTTAACAAGCCTCTTCTTTTGATTCCAAATACACTGTTTGATACATTGATCATGAAGTATAACACATGTGGCAAAACAACCTAGCATATTAATCGATTCAAACAAGTATAAACGCCAATAAAAATCCAAATCTATTTAAATCCATCGGCCAAAGGTGCCATTCATCATGGTTTGTATTTCATACAAATGTTAACCGGTTTAATTCTTAAATAATGAGAATTTCTAATCACCTCATGTTAATTAGGCTCCTCTTCTTGTTACGAGGACTATTTTTCATGCAATAACCTAGAAATTAACATTTATTTCTTTCTTAATAACTATATTCATTTTGAAAAAAATGCCCGTCGGCCATCAATTATATGAATTCATTCAATTTAACAAACAATTCAATCCTTGATTTTGAATTGCATTTCTTATTGATATTATTTGTTCAATTCAAAATTAGAGAGTTGCTCCCATCTTTTTTGGCTAACAAGCCTCTTCTTTTGATTCCAAACACACTATTTGATACATTGATCATGAAATATAACACATGTGGCTAAACAACCTAGTATATTAATTGATTCAAACAAGTAAACACACCAATAAAAATCAAAATTTATTTAAATCCATCGGCCGAAGGTGCCATTCTTCAGGGTTTGCATTTCGTACAAATGTTAACTGGTTTAATTCCTAAATAATGAGAATTTCTAATCACCTCATATTAATTAGGCTCCTCTTGTTGTTACCAGAACTATTTTTCATGCAATAACCTTGAAATTAACATTTGTTTCTTTCTTAATAACTATATTCATTTTGAAAAAAATGCCCGTGGACCATATATCACATGAATTCATTCAATTTAACATACAATTCAGTCCTTAATTTTGAATCGCATTTCTTACTGATATTATTTGTTGAATTCAAAATTAAAGAGTTGCTCCCATCATTTTTGGTTAAGAAGCCTCTTCTTTTGATTCCAAAAACACTTTTTGATACATTGATCATGATGTATAACACATGTGGCTAAACAACCTAGTATATTAATTGATTCATTTTGAATTGCATTTCTTATTGATATTATTTATTGAATTCCAAATTAAAGAGTTGCTCCGATCATTTTTGGTTAACAAGCCTCTTCTTTTGATTCCAAACACACTTTTTGATAGATTGATCATGAAGTATAACACATGTGGCTAAACAACCTAGTAAATTAATTGATTCAAACAAGCATAAACACCAATAAAAATCCAAATCCCTTTAAATCCGTTGGCCAAAGGTGCGATTCATCATGGTTTACATTTCGTACAAAAGTTAACTGGTTTAATTCCTAAATAATGAGAATTTCTAATCACCTCATGTTAATTATTCTCCTCTTGTTGTTACCAGGACTATTTTTCATGCAATAACCTTGAAATTAACATTTATTTCTTTCTTAATAACTATATTCATTTTGAAAAAAATGCCCGTGGACCATCAATTACATGAATTCATTCAATTTAACAAACAATTCAGTCCTTGATTTTGAATTGCATTTCTTATTGATATTATTTGTTGAATTCAAAATCAGAGAGTTTCTCCCATTATTTCTAGTTAGCAAGTTTGCTCTTTCGATTTCGAACACACTGTTGACACATTTATCATGAAATATAACACATGTGGCTAAACAACATAGTATATTAATTGATTCAAACAAGTATATAAACAGTAATAAAAATCCAAATCTACTTAAAATCCATCGGCCAATGGTGCCATTCATCATGGGTTTGCATTTCATACAAATGTTAACCGGTTTAATTCCTAAAATAATGAGAATTTCTAATCACCTCATGTTAATTAGGCTCCTCTTCTTGTTACCAAAGACTATTTTTCATGCAATAACCTTGAAATTAACATTTGTTTCTTTCTTAATAACTATATTCATTTTTGAAAAAAATGCCCGTGGGCCATCAATTACATGAATTCATTCAATTTAACAAACAATTCAATCCTTGATTTTTGAATTGCATTTCTTATTGATATTATTTGTTCAATTCAAAATTAGAGAGTTGCTCCCATCTTTTTTTGGCTAACAAGCCTCTTCTTTTGATTCCCAAACACACTATTTGATACATTGATCATGAAAATATAACACATGTGGCTAAACAACCTAGTATATTAATTGATTCAAACAAGTATACACACCCAATAAAAATCAAAATTTATTTAAATCCATCGGCCGAAGGTGCCATTCTTCAGCGTTTGCATTTAGTACAAATGTTAACTGGTTTAATTCCCAAATAATGAGAATTTCTAGTCACCTCATGCTAATTAGGCTCCTCTTGTTGTCACCAAGAATATTTTTCATGCAATAACCTTGAAATTAACATTTGTTTCTTTCTTAATAAATATATTCATTTTGAAAAAAAATGCCCGTGGACCATATATTACATGAATTCATTCAATTTAACATACAATTCAGTCCTTGATTTTGAATTGCATTTCTTATTGATATTATTTGTTGAATTCAAAATTAAAGAGTTGCTCCCATCATTTTGGGTTAACAATCCTCTTCTTTTGATTCCAAACACACTTTTTGATACATTGATCATGAAGTATAACACATGTGGCTAAACAACCTAGTATATTAATTGATTCAAACAAGTATAAACACCAATAAAAATCCAAATCTATTTAAATCAATTGGCCAAAGGTGCCATTCATGATGGTTTGCATTTCGTACAAAATTTAACTGGTTTAATTCGTAAATAATGAGAATTTCTAATCACCTCATGTTAATTATTCTCCTCTTGTTGTTACCAGGACTATTTTTCATGCAATAACCTTGAAATTAACTATTTGTTTCTTTCTTAATAACTATATTCATTTTGAAAAAAATGCCCGTGGACCATCAATTACATGAATTCATTCAATTTAACAAACAATTCAGTCCTTGATTTTGAATTGCATTTCTTATTGATATTATTTGTTGAATTCAAAATCAGAGAGTTTCTCCCATCATTTCTACTTTGCAAGTTTCCTCTTTTGATTTCAAACACAATGTTTGACACATTGATCATGAAATATAACACATATGTCCAAACAACCTAGTATATTAATTGATCCAAACAAGTATAAACACCAATAAAAATCCAAATCTATTTAAATCCACAGGCAAAAGGTTCCATTCATCAGGGTTTTGCATTTCGTACAAATGTTAACTAGTTTAATTCCTAAATAATGACAATTTCTAATCACCTAATGTTAATTAGGCTCTTCTTGTTGTTACCAGGACTATTTTTCATGCAATAACCTTGAAATTAACTTTTGTTTCTTTCTTAATAACTATATTCATTTTGAAAAAAAATGCCCGTGGACCATCAATTACATGAATTCATTCATTTTAACAAACAATTCAGTCTTTGATTTTGAATTGCATTTCTTATTGATATTATTCGTTGAATTCAAAATTAAAGAGTTGCTCCCATCATTTTTCGTTTAACAAGCCTCTTCTTTTGATTCCAAACACACTTTTTTGATACATTGATCATGAAGTATAACACATGTGGCTAAACAACCTAGTATATTAATTGATTCAAACAAGTATATAAACACTAATAAAAATGCAAATCTATTTAAATCCATCGGCCAAAAAGGTGCCATTCATCATGGTTTGCATTTCGTACAAAAGGTTAACTGGTTTAATTCCTAAATAATGAGAATTTCTGATCACCTCCTGTTAATTATTCTCCCCCTTGTTGTTACCAGGACTATTTTTCATGCAATAACCTTGAAATTGACATTTGTTTTTGTTTCTTAATAACTATATTCATTTTGAAAAAAAATGCCTGTGGACCATCAATTACATGAATTCCTTCAATTTAACAAACAAAAGAATTCAGTCCTTGATTTTGAATTGCATTTCTTATTAATATTATTTGTTGAATGCAAAATTAGAGAGTTGCTCCCATCTTTTTTGGTTAACAAGCATCTTCTTATGATTCCAAACACACTATTTGATACATTAATCATGAAATATAATTCATGTGGCTAAACAACCTAGTATATTAATTGATTCAAATAAAAGTATAAAACGCCAATAAAAATCAAAATTTATCGGCCAAAGATGCCCATTCATCAAGGTTTTGCATTTCGTACAAAATGT